>PVKE010005866.1:0-56895 GCA_004027555.1 Craseonycteris thonglongyai
ACCCTGGGATTTCAGGGGTCTCTGTCATGGGAGGATATCTACCCCTCTCTGCCCACAGCTTGCCTTGAACTACAGAGGACAGAGCGGCAGAGGGCAGAGCTGGACTGCTGCAACCATCACACTCTCGGGGCCATTCCCTGTGGTCTGGCTGGCCTCAGACAGCTGCTGGGGCAATGCTTTGTAGTCTATTATCCACACACACTGAAATCAATTCTTAGAACACTAAATGAACCTCCAAATGGTTTGTATCAGTTTTTACTCCAAATAATGGTGCACAGAACATCTACTTCCTTAACTTCTGGATATTAATTTTTCCCATCTTGTCCAATGTGATAGGTGGGGGATGGGGGGAGTTCTTACTTGCGTATCTTTGTATATTTGTATATGGTATGTTCACTGACATTTTGCTTTTCTTTTTTTGTGAGCTATTGGCTTATGTCTTGTGTCCATCCTTCCACTGAGACCACAGGATACATTAATCCTTCGGCAACCTCATTTATAGCTGGATTTCTTACGAATCAACACAGATCAGACCCATGGACTGGATGATACATGAGTGCCTCAATGGAACCAAGTTTCTGGAACTAGATGGCCCCCCTGAGGCCCTATTTGTGAGGCTCTGGGCAAGTAGCCAGGCAGTTGGGCACCTTCATGATATTTCTCAACACTCCACAATTTTGGCTTCTCATGGCATGTCCCATTTTCTACTTGCATTTTGGTCACCTGTATATATCTTCCCATCCCACTAGACTCTGACCTCCTGCAGGGGAAGTACCCCATCTGATGGATCTTTATGTTCTTCAACTCCCCTGTGATTAATAGATACTCAGATATTTAATGAATAAAGATGGAAAGGGTGGGGACAGGAGTAGGAGAGACTATGAACAGAGGCACAGAGAAAACTAGAACACTGGATGGGTGGAGGGGAGACCACCCCCACCCCTACCTAAGGCACAGATGAACACAGCACCAGACATGTATGAGCAGCAGAACCTCACAACCTGGAAAATGATTCCCAGACAAAGTGCCCATGTAATAAAGACTGACAACAGTGCATAAAAAGGAAAGACAATGATTATTCAGCCATAAAAAAGACTGAAGTATGACACATTCTTCAACATAGATAGAAGCCAGACATAAAAGGTCACTTATTGCACGATTCCATTTATATGAAGTATCCAGAACAGGTGAATGCACAGAGATGAAAAGCAGGTTAGTGGTTGCTAGGAGTTGGGGGAAGGGAGAAAGAGAGTGACTGTTAATGGGTCCATGGTTCCTTTGGGGGATGATAAGAATGTTCTGGAATTAAGTAGTGTTGATGGTTGTATAACTTTTTGAATATATAAAATTCAATGAATGTGAATTATATCTCAATGTTTAAAAATGAAAGAGGAATGTCTTATACTGTCAAGCAGTTTGGTCCACCAGGAATCTCTGAGTAATCACTTTGTTCCTAACACCAGCTTGCCTCGACTCGGATGCTTCCTGCCCTGGTGGGTGTGGCAGCAGGGGTCCCGTGTCAGGCACAGCTGAGCAGGTCGGCCACTGTGTGTGCTTTCTCCCCCGCTTCTAACAGAGGGCACCGGACACTCTGGAGGGACTCCTGACATCACACACCCTGAAGTATCCCTGAAGATCCAGACTTGCTAGAACAAGACACATCCTGGCCAATCTTTTATCCAAATAGACCTGGCGGCCTTTGTGCTAACAGGCTCCATGAATAAAAAGTGTGTCCAATTGTGCTTAAATGAGCAATACATTAAAGTGACCACTTGATTAACTTCAATAATGTCCAGACAGATCAGAATCCCCTATAAAGTGAGCTGATAAGAAAGCCAATATGGAGGTGATATAAAGTCATGGGAAATGGTCTTTCTATAATTTTTCTGACAAGTTCCCCTAAAATCAATACATACCTGGTTTTCACTGGGGCCCCCCAAACTTGTGCTGAGTGCTATATGCCTGCCACATTACCACCTGGGTGTTCAGTAAAGATTTACACGTGGATAAAACCAAAATACTAAACTATAGATAATTTGCTTAGCTGAAACTGAAAGAAGGGGTTCAAACTCTAGAAGGCTGGAGTCACTGAGGAGGGCATGAGATGCCTCAGGCTCAGAGGACATTCTCACTTACTGCAGCTAGATGAAGACCAGGAGCTACCTCTGCCTCGCAAAGCCCCTGTATGAAGACAGCAGGGAGCCCACCTCTCTCCTCTGTCCCCTTCTCACATCCAGCCCTTGCCCACCCTCCAGGGCCATGCAGCCCACTAGAAACCCCTTAAGGTAGTAAATGTGAGCCCTGAGCCAGCCTGCTGAAGAGGACAGCCCTTTCACTATTAAGTGGACTTGATGGAACGTTGTTTTTTTTTTAATATTTATTTATTTATTTATTTTTGACAGAAAGAGAGAGAGAGAGATAGAGAGAGAACTGAACTGGGGAAGATCCCAGTTCAGCATATGGGTCCGCACGGGCCGGGGCTGGGATTTGATCCCCGGTCCCCGGCGCTGCAAAGTGAGCGCTTAACCCACTGAGCCATCCCAGCTTCCCCATTGATGGAACTTTAATTGAACTAGATAATCAGAATTAAATGCACTTTCTCAGCATCGGCTCTTAGAGGGACCATACTTTGAGCCAATTCATTTATAATCCCAACCATTATGCCATTTGAAAGAGGATGGTTTGTCTATACTAGAACAGTTTGGAAAAAAGGAAAAGGGGTGGGGGTATAAAGGGAAAGAGGAGGAAAGAATTTTAAAGTGGTGAGAGAGAGAAAGAGAGAGAGAGAGAGAGAGAGAGAGAGAGAGAGAATGAAAGAATAGAGGAGGAGGATTCTTACACAGAACACCTGCATCGGCCAGAGAAGCAATAACTGCCAATATGGGTGTTTGATTAACAGCCCTTCCTCCAACCTTCCCTAGTGACCTGCCTGGGAGTTTTAATACAAAAGGACCTCATTGCTCATCTGTTGCTTTGAAGCTAATTTAGCACAAACCACACTGGCATCTTCCTCAGGGCCAGGCCTGTCACCACCCAAAGTGCTAACCTCAGCTACAGTAAACAGAGCAGGGCCCAGGCCCCAATCTGTCTGGCTGTTTCATGTGCAGGAGAGAAAATGGCTTGGCACTTAGGCCTCATCAAGGAATACCTATAGAGCATACTGCGTACACAGCCCTGGGCCAGACAGCATACCAATGGTGCCAAAGGAGACTTAGGAAGTTATGCTTCCATTTTCTCCTGAGCATGCCTTGGCCCCATCTCCACCAGGTGAGCCAGGAAGACAGCACCAGTGGCTGAATGATAACACAATCATGTGTAAAGAACTAAAGGAGGTGTGTTTGGTGGGGCAGGGGTTGTAAAATGAAAAAACTATGCACTCCAGGACAGTGTGTAAGGTGAGGGTGCCTGTGCACATGTGTTGGGGAGGGGGAAAGGAAGGTGGCTTGCTACCAGGAGGTACATAACTGTACAAATATTAACTCAGTTAGTGGCTCCGACATTACCACCTGCATCAGAATCACCCGGAAAGCTCCTTATAACAGGGATGTACCAAAGTTTCTGATTCAGGAGGTCTGGGGTGGAGTCTAAGAATTTGGATTTCTACAAGTTGCTAGAGATGCATGTTGGTTCGAGGAGCTTAACTGAGAGCCAGTGAAGTAATTCAAACCCTTCTTAGGCACCTAGTACATGTAAGAATCCCATCTGAGTATTTTCTCCACCAAAAATTGACCTGGAGAATCTCTTGGTCAGCTTAGCTCACAAGAGCAAGCAGTTCACCTCTCGGGAAGGACAGAACCTGGCCTCCTCTGTATACCCCATGAACAGGTACTTGCTCCTCTCCCATCACTCACTGTTGGCCCAACCCCTTCACAGAATTGAGAGCTCCTAAGGCCAGGGCCTGTGCCTGACCTGCCCCTGGTCCCAGCCCAGACTTGGTGCTCAGGGAGTGTTCACCTGACAGCAAGCCCAGGCAGGAGGATATGAGAGCCCCTACAGAGGTAACATCAATGGGGACAGACCAGGAAGACAAGCAAAATGAGTAGCAGGTGGCAGAGGAAGTCTTTGGGTATATCTAGAACATCTTCAGATGGAAAAGGGACCAAGAGATTTGAAATGGCAATTTTCACTTAAATAAGAAAACTCTTGGAGTTAAAAAAAGGTTTGGGGTAGCCACTCAGGACACAAAAGGTAGCTATCATTTGCAGGCCCAAGCAGCCCTACCTGGCAGCGCCAAAACAGCAAGCTAATGTCAAGTCAAGGCTGGTAGGAGAAATGGGGTGAGAGCGCACAGGGGCAGGGAGCAAGTTCTGCCCCTGGGTCTGACAAGATCCATCCAGGGTCCTCCTTCCTGGGAAGAGACGCCATCTGGAAGCAAAGGGCCCCGAGCTTCCTCCACACTCTCACCAGCAATGAGGCCACCCAGGCATGCTTCTTTTTCAGCAAGAGTGGAAATTAATGAAGAAACTGACAAAACACTTCAACTTCCTAGGAGTGGGGGGTTGGGGGGGGTGTTGGAGCCATTTTAGCAGCAGCTCTTACTATTCCATCGACAGACACCATGCCACCAACTCTTCTGTCTAGAAAAGCAATATGCTTGGAGTTTACTTTTCACATGAACTATTCAACAACACATTGAATATATGCAATTAAGGGAGACACTGAATGCCATCCATCTGATTACTGAGAGTGGTTTAAAATAAAGAACCCGGGACTTGCTGTTAGACAGCCGGACCTGTAATCTTGGTGTTACCTTTTACTAGCTGTGTGGCCTGGAGCAAGTCACTTAACCTGAAACCTGCAAAATGAGGCAAAAAAACCCCCACCACTTGCTTTTCATTACTTTTGGAGCAGGTAAGAAACCTCCAGGAGGTACCAAACGCAACACGCTTTGCACTCAATGATGGGTATGTCATCATTCAACCCCAAATCCTAACCTGAGCCCAAGAAGGGCTGGCAGGTCTGGGGTTCGGAAGAGGCCGCTGGTTCACTGCTCCCGTCAGCCACTTGAAAAGAAACAGTGACAACAATAAAGGCCCCTTCCCACCCTCTTTGTTCTTTCTATTAAAATCAACAAGAAACACACCACCAGATTAATATCTCTCTAATTACTAACTCAGCTGTCAGTTCCTGAATAAAAACTCCATAATTGAGTTATCAACCCTACTGCACATGTTGACACGAATAGCAGGGATTTGAGAACCATAAAAACACACACCATGCCTGCTCTCCCCACACTGTTCCTCCCCATCCAGAATACGAGCTGCCATGACCTCCTGCCTGTGCGAACTCATTTAGTCCAAAGCTCCCTAAACTTTCAGTTCATGATATAGAGAAAAGATGTGTTCAGTGCACAACAGGTGGGCTGGAGGAGTCCTGGGGCAAGTGACTGAAGTTGGGCTGTTCAAATTGGAAGGGGCAACCAGAGCTCAGGGCTGTCTGTCCCAGGTCCCACCCAGCTGCCTTGAACTGGAGAAAATTCATTACCTGGGAGCTGGGAAGCTCTGATTTGATCCAATGAATCTAAGGAAGTACTATTATAATCCCCATTTTACAGATAAGGAAACTGAGGTTTTGAGAGGTCAAGCCCCTTGCTGGACAGTGGGCCCTGGAGGTCGAATGCGAGGGCCCACAGTGTTCACTAGGATACTCTGCTGCCTCCCATCTCCTCCTGAAAGCCTAGATCTTCCAAAAAGCTTATCCCAGCCACCTCTCCCTAGCTGGGATGTGCAGAGCTCAGTTTCACACGTGCTTTCCCGGTTGCATAGGTGAACCCTTCTGCCACCTGATCCCCCTTTCTCCTCCTGCAGAATGTTGGAACAGAGCAGGCACTGAATCAACACCAGCTGAACTGAACTGGTATGGAGCCCCTACCACGCTGGTCAGGGCCACCACTCGGTTACCAGTGACTGAGCACCACACCATATGGAGTAACTACATACCTCCTCTCTACCCCTCCGGGAAACCCTGCAAAGTAAGACATTATCTCCCACTTACAGGGAGGGGAGAAGGGCCCACAGAGATAAGCTGGCCAGCTGATGATCTCACAGCTACAAAGAGGAGGAGCTGCAATTCAAAGTTGGTCTGGAGAACCCAAAACCTACTTTCACTGCCAAGCAGCCTCCTCCCCAGACGATCTGGGAGCGAGAGGTCTCAGGAAAGATGCAAAACCCTGAGCCCAAGAGACAGGCTGGGGGACCAGCCCACTGGAGACCACTGCATCCCAGGTTCTGCGTGAGGATAAAATTGATGGCCTCTCTCTCTACTGTCACTCCTTTGAAACTTGGAGAATTCTACTGTATTAACAAAGCTTTTTTTCCCTTTTTTTCTAAGAAAGGAGTTGTGCCTGAAGCTATTCTCTAAAAGCCCTAACCTTAGTCTTTGGTTAACCTTTTAGCAGAGGTGACTTGACAGCCAGATGAGAATCAACTCAATCTAAGAAATATTTGGTGCATGCCTTTCACATCCCAAGCTCCGGGCCAAGTGCTGGAAACATAGTGGAGAAAAAGACGGAGTTAACTGCCCTCATGGAGCTTAGAGACAGTGAGAACCAGCCCAGGAAGTGCTCAGTGGATCAGGGAGGACTCTACTTGGGGAGCTGGGAGACCTGGGGGAATTCTAATGACTGGCCACCACCATCCTGCCACCCATGCAAACTCCCTGGCTGGATGTCCCCTCGCTTCCTCAGGCAAAGCAGCTGCCTGCCAGAAACTAAAAGGGGAAGAACAAACTGCTGAGGCCAAGGAAGGCTGCTCCTTGACCCAGGCATGCCAAATTAGGGCAACACCAAGCCCCACCCCCAAGTGAAGGGATATTTAGGGGAGACTCAAACAGGAGTCCCTGGTGTTGTTTCCTTGTAACAGCTTCTCTTGTCTCCTTCTTGCAGTACTGCTATTCTGTATCTGAGACCCCTTGGACCTGTGCTGCCAACACATGTCATTGTTAGAAACTGACAACCCCTACCCCCCTCGAGAAGTGCTGTGTTTTGTTTTGTTTTAATGCCATTAGGTCTCATCTTCTGAAACTCCAAATTCCACAACAAAACTGCTCTCCACAGGCCTCGGAGCCATGAACTTGAAAGCCATGCTTCTTACCTTTTCCAAGTCCTAACACGCACAGAAAATGACAACCTATGCTCAGACACCGTGGGGCTGCACACTGCCCGCCCCCCAGCTGACAGGATGGTATCTCAGCACACCTGTAACATCCTTTCCTGACACACACACTGGGAAGCTTTGGTTCCCAGAGTTTAAATGTCACCAAAGCTCAAGAGAATCATGACAGAAGTGGAGAAGAGAGGGATCAAAGGGTCAGGAAGAGGATGGGCCTGGCCCACCTGAGGCACAAAGAGAAATCAGTCAGAGCTGGTGGGGACGGTCCCTGCCCCGAGGCCCCTGCCTGCTGGTCTGAGCTGGCACATCCCAAACCCACATCAGAGTCCCAAGGCGGGGAGAACAGGGTACTCAGCCATTGCAAAGGCTTTGGAATCAACAAGGGCCATCCACCTTCCCAGCAGAGAGGAGGAAGCCAGCATTCTGTGGGATGTACTTCAGCCTGGAGATATAAATAGCTTTTTAAAAAGGTTAGCAAAATGCAGATGACAAATCTACAGTAGGTTACTAAGGGAAACCAGGATGCTCAGTGCCAGCATCTCACCTGTTGCAGCTGAGATGAAAGGAACCTGTGGCTCCTCCCAAACTCTGCTCCCTGGACTCCTCTGGGAGTGGTGTGGGGCTGCAGAGACCAGGAGCCTTGGGGATGTGAATGGGTACTTCCTAAGCCCCACTGATACGCCCTGCAGGCCCCTCCAAAGTAAATAAAAACTCGTTTCCTATTCACATCTCTGTCTGCTTTCCATCCATTTCCTCATCTGGGAGAAGTCTAGCTGGGAAAGTATCGTGAAGAAGTCTGCCCAAAGTAGTAGGATTTCCGTGAGTGGTAAAACCCTGGCCCTCCCCTGCCTCTTTCCATGATACTGGGCATTTGGGTGCTACCCCATGAAACACAGAAGGGGCATTCTGAGGCTGCCTCCCCCGGAGATTCCATTCTGGAGATGAAGTGCTTCCCTGGGTGCCCAGAGGGCTTGCAGGGCAGCCACAGCTGCTGGGCTATGTCAAGTGAGAAACAGACCTCTCTTGTCACTGAAAGAGCAACCCCAGGGGACGCCTGAGCTAAGGAGATTTATAGCTCTCATGTATGTGCCTTGACCTTGTATGCATTTGACAGACATAGAGAACAGCGCACCCAAACGCACACATATGGACTTCCACACACGGAGGCAGTGGCTAAATCTGGAACTCTAGGGTACCCAAACTCACCCCTAACACACTCTCCCGAGTGTGGCTATTCCAGGGCCTGGAATAAACTGGGCGTGAGCCCTCTCTCTTCAGGGTATCAAGTTCTGCCTTTCTGCCAAGGATTAAGAGATCAGCCTGGAGCCAGCAGCCCCAGAGCAGCCTGCCAGGAAGCTCCCCACGGCTTGTCTGCACAGAGTGTGAGAGCTCTTCCCACTTCCCCAACAGTGCAGAGGCAGGAGGGAAAATCTCACCTCTCCAGTCCCTGCGAAGACAGTGGGGTTGCTGCACAGCCTACACCCAAATCCTCAAAGCCAAGCTAGAAAGGAGAAGCTCCACAGAGGCCCAGGCAGGAAGCCAGACCCCTGCACAAGGCCCCAGGGAAGAGGAAGGCGCTGCCCTCAACTTCCACTCCAAAATGCTTGGCCGCCAAAATGTTCACACAGGGGCTTGGCCAGGAGAGGGGGCTTCCCCTTGGCAGCAATGCTAATGAATGTGTTGGGGATGCTGAGGGATGTCCCTCCGCAGAGCAAGTGATGGGGACAAACATGAACCAACACACTTACATTTCTCCCTCTCTCCTCTGCCCTCTCCCTTCTCCCCAAGTAGCAGCAAAGGTCAACGGGGGAAGCAGCCTGCTTGAGAAGGCAAAAGGTCATCTACTATAGGCATACCTCAGAGGTAAGAGTATGGCAGATTCCGTTCCTGACCAGAGCAATAAAGCGACTTGTAATCTTTTTGCTGGTGGAAGGTTTTGCCTTCAATTTGTAAAAAAAAAAAAAAAATGCAACATCTGTGAGGTGCAATAAAGCGAAGCACAGTAAAATGAGGTATGCCTGTAGCGTCATCTCTTGAGTTCCCTAATATATAAATGGGGCAAATGTTTGCCTATTGCTTTAAACTTCACTGGGATCAGAGGAAACCAAGGAGTTAAGCACACTGACTACAAGTTTCAACCAGCGGGAGGTGCTGTTGCTGTTACTCAAATACAGTGAGTGCCCAAGTGCATGGGCAAACTTTTCTGAGAAGGCAACTGTGAGCTCTCACTGCTATGTGAGCTTCCTTCTCATCCCACCTTCCCTCCCAAAGTAGAATCAACTGAAACCTACACACCCTACTTGTTTCTCAAATTCTACACTGAACTCTTAGTTATCCTTAAGAGTTTCTCTTACATCACTGGGAATGCATACTCTAGTTAAGAAGAGAAACCATATTATAAAAAGAAAAAGGAAACTGTATGACACAACAGGGCACTTAGAGCAGGAAGCACTGGACTATGTCCATGGGTCCATGATGCAGTTTGTGGAAATTATAAAGTTAAAGCTGGCTCCACCCCTCTGCTGAGGACAGTGTGGGATCTGGCATCCTAGTAGAACTGCCATCAACTCCAGGCATATAATACACTGTCCTCTTCCTCCTGTGACCTCCATCCCCAAAAACTGCCCAGGGTGGAGTACAATATTTCTCATATTTATTACAAAACATATACTACAAATGAAGCACAGTGTCTGCTTTTACATACATTAAACAATATAAACTGGCCTAAAACACTGTAGAGTCTAATTATTCACATTTTTACTAGATCACAAAGTAGGTGATAACTTAGCTGGAATCACATGACTAGCAGAGCAAGCAGGAGATCTGAACCCAAGCCTGTTTTGTTTCAAAGCCCACAGGCTTAAAAATTCTGTGCGCACGCATGTGCATGTGATTATTGTTACTGTAAGATTAATCAGATACTGATTCATAGAGGTATAGAGTCTTCATGACCAATGTAAAAGAATCTGCTACATAACATGCATGAACAGGTAATCTGTTCCAGACACTTCTGCCTATGCTGTCATTTGCCAGGCGGATCTCTATCTTAAATTCATTCTTTTGTACTCCCCTGGTGCTTAGCACAGTGCGAGATACACAGTGGGCACTTGTTATTTAATCTCACTGATGATTACTTTGCTAAGACTGCTTATGAGTAATAAACCCTTAAATGCTGAAAGTTAAATTATCATTAACTTTGATTTAAAAACAAAAGACTCAGACACTCGGAGAAACACTAAGTGGGATTAATATACATCTTGGCCAACAGAGGTAATGCTGTAAAAGCAGTGATATTTGAACCTTATTAATAGGTTGATCCTACTTGTATATCTTATGATCTCCATGCAAAACAGCAATTAGGATGGCATATGGGAAGCCCTGGTTTTGTGAGTGGCCCAAATTTGGGTGACTCTTTGGGGCTGGGTTCTCTACTCTGTGGGAGTGGCATATAACCCCCACACAGACAATGTCTGTAAAGATTCCAGGTACCATGTCCAGTCAGATGGCAATACAACACCTCCCACAGCTTCCTATACATATAACTACTTCCAACTGGAGCAGACCCGGGTCCTAATTCCAGCAATACCTCTCAAGAGCTGTGTGATCTTAAATCAGCAATGTAACTTCTCTGAGCCCCAGTTTCCTCACCTGCAAAGATGGGTTGTTTTGTGGAGAAAAAAAATATTTGCATGTGGCTGCTGCTCATGCCTGATATGCAGAAGGAACTCAATAAAAATTAGTTGGGTTTGGATGTGCACAGAACCGCTCCGACATATACATGTCCTGTTGAACAAGGCTCACGGTCAAAAATGGTCATGGTGACAAGTAAAGGAGAAAAGGAAAGGAGGGGAGTGTCAGAAGTTAAAAGTAGAGACCATTTTTTAAAACCTCTCCTTTCAATGAATAATTGCAACCTATTATTTATTAACTGTACTGCTTGAACGTTTGTCTTATTTGATTGAATAAGTTCTACCTCTTGCCCTCCGTATGTTCTGACAGAGAGAATAACAACTACAAGGCAGTCAACCAAAAGGGGCCCTAAAGAACTGGCGGTTCTCACTTGAATGAGTTTGGTGAAAGGGGGCAGCCTCAGGTATCTACCGCGGCCAACAGTTTCTGTATCATTAGATGTTTCTCTAATTTAATTTAGAAATCAGAGGCCACGTTAACACCGCCCCCCACAGACATTCTTTCAGAATCTAACCAGGTACCACAAGTCTGAAATCTAAAACTAGAAGAGCCACAAAGAATAGCTCCCGTTTACTGAGAAAGAGAAGGCTAGAGGCAAACGTGTGCTAGACATAGCGCTAAGTATCTGGTATGTAATATTTGCACAGAGGAATGGTCTGAATCTTTTAAGCCTCATGTTACAGATAAGAAAACTACTACTGGACATCCCCCAAGACACCCTCTAAGCCCCTCAGCAGCTCACATGTCCTCAAGGGCCCATGTCTGTATGACATGTGGACACTTCAGTTCTAAGCACAGGGCTGGATTCTGCAAAACTCATCACACACAATCATCTTAGCACCAAAGCAAAAATGAGTCCAGGAAGAGAATGTAGCTGGGACAGCTTAATCCTTTAGCAGCCACCTCTAATTTACGAATAATGGGCAGAGGTTACCTAGAGGAGTGTGCCATTTTTTTTTTTTCCTGCAAAACAATCTCTCCCAGAAAAAAAAAAACAACAAACACAAAAAAACCTGACAAGTAACCTGTCCTTCCCAGGAGAAACATAAAAAAAACAAAGCTCTTCTTCTAAGATTCACAGTGAACTCCTCACCCTTCCTGCCCCTCCCTGCCCCAGAGTGGCTAGATGATTGTTATTTCTTTTCTTTTCTCCCTGTGGTCCCTTGGTAACAGCACAAATTACATTTTCAGGGATCGAGTCCCAGAGTGCAATGATGTTGTAATAAACATAACCAGGACCAAATGCCTTCCCATCATATTAGATGATGCCATTTTCCACCAATCAGGCTCCTCGGGCAGGCAGACCACTCACCAATGAGGGACCAGACGGAGGCTGTGAGGGGGAGACCTGGTCATCCGCAACTAAAAATAAGGGCGCTTCACGATTGGTCGCTGCCACTTTGCAACTGGAGTTGGGACCCACACACCAGACACCACACAGGCAAAAACTTTCACAGCCCAGGGGTCTATATGAGGTGGGCTGGTTTGGAGTTGTTGTTGTCTTTTCCTTTCCTTTTCCTGATTTGCTGACTTGAAAAGAGAAATAAAGACTTCATCCAGAGGGACCCCTCGCGGACACACTCCCTCCTCCTAAACACCTCAATTTCCAAAGGCCCGTCGCAGTCACCCTGAATCCAGAAAGGGAAGTGGGTGTAAGCCAGGGGCCAAGACACTCACCTGTCCGGCTGTGTCATAGAGTCCTAGGAGGTACTGCTTGCCCCCTACGGTGACGCTGACTGCAAAGGCAGAAGCGGGGACAGGGAGAAAAGCTCACAATTAGACTCTGGGCCGGTTTCGCTCCCCTCCAGGACCCTCCTTTCCCCACCCAACCTGGAGGCGAGAGGACGCTCGCAGGGAGATGCCACCCCTTTCTCCAGTGCCCGGCTCATGGTGAAGTGGCTTGAGGTCGGGTGCACTTCCTTCTCCCAAGTCCCTTAGCCACGTCTCTCATGCCCAGTCCCCTCAAATGTGCGGGGCAGTAGGGGAGGCGGTTGTGAGAAGGTCAAGGAGGCCGGCCCAGGACGCCAATGGGGTTGGGAAGTGCGTGGAGCTGGCACTGGGCGCGGGGGTCGGGGGTCGCGGGTAGGAAGAGGGGTCCCACCCGCCCGCGAAGGGGACGGCCAGAGGCAGAGCCTGGGGGTGGGGCCTGGCGGCTGGCGGAGGGCGCGGCGGGAAAGGCGTGGGGAGCGTGCCCAGGGGAGGCTGCGAGGGGGCTCCGCCAAAGTTGCTCCAAAGTTCCCGGCCTGGGGAGCGGCCCCCTTGGCCAGCAGTTCCGAGCCTTACCTGCGTAGTGGTCGAAGACGGTGGGCACGTACTCCTCCGGGAAGGCGTCGTTGGCATAGCTCATAAGTAGGCACGTCTTGCCCACCGCCCCGTCGCCCACCACCACACACTTGAGCATCAGCGCGCCGGGCCCGTGAGCCATGCTGCAGCCGGCGGGCCTCCGGGCATGGTCCCCCCGGAGCCCCCGCCCCGGCCCTGGGCTCAGCCCCAGCCCGCCTGGGGGGCCCGCCGCCGCCGCCGCAGCTCCGCGCAGCAGGGCCGCCCCCCCGGCCCCATGCAGCGGCTCCCCCCGCTCGAGGGGAGGGGGCGGCGGGCTCGGGGCGCTGCCGCCGCCTTGGTGACCGCGCGGATCCCCGCCCGGGCCCCGGTCGCCGCGCCCTCCCGCTGCCCCCGCCGCTCGGTGCTCGCGCCCTCTCCCGGTCCCTGCCTCCCCGGGAGGATCCACGGGATCATAAGACTGTCCGGCCCCGGGGGAGACCGCAACTTTAGGGAGGGCAGCGAGGGGGAGGGGCCCGGCGGCTCTCCCCGCCCCGCGCCCGCCGGGGCCCCCTCCCGGCTCCGTCCAGGAGGAGGGCGGGCCGAGGCGCCTCCCCCAAGTGCGGGCCCCTGCGCCCCGCGCCCTGCGCCCCGCCCGCGGCCGCCGCTCGGCCCTACCGGCTCACCCTAGCTGGCGTCCCCGCGAGGGCGGCGGTGACAGAGCGGGGAGGAGGAGCCGAGGAGGAGGGAAGGTGAGGCTGGGGGAGGGGGCGGGGAGGGAAGCGCTTGGGAGGAGCCGAGGGCTCCTCGCGCAAGTGCCCGCAGCTCCAGGAAGCGTCCAAAGGCCCCGATGCTGGTAGAAGGCGAGGAGGCCTCTTAGGGAACCACGACGACTCCAATGGTGACGCAATAGTTATGCAAAATTATACATATATATTTAAGCTCCACCCGGAAGGCAAGATCCATCCCATCGGCCTTTAAGTGTACAGAATTAGAAATAGGGAAGGAAGAAAAGCCAAGAAGGTTTAAAAATATATTTATCTTTAAGGCGCGCAGGGTGATGGGGGTTCCTGACCTGCGAAGTAGGTACTCCTGGCATATTGCTTGCCGCCCCCCACTTTGTCACCATCACCCATGCCTTTCACAGCAGAAGCTTGAATCATTTACTATGCAACTGATGACTAAGGGAGTGACAGCATCTTGAGTCACTGAAGCATCTGCAACCAGCCCGAAAAGGGAGACGCTCCCGGCTCTGGATGCGACAAATGTACCTGTGTTCCCCTTTGAGACGACATTCTCTGAGGCCCCCTTACAATGTCTCTGGAAGGTGCTAGGTTGTGATCCCTGAGGAGTGATAAACTCTTGTGCTCTATTTTGACCTGTGATCCAGTGGCAGCCCCTGTCCCCCTTCATGGGCAAAGCTTGGAAACACCTGCTGGTCAGGTCCGGTTCATCGGCCAGTAGTGCTGCTCTGACATGAGATAAGTCATTTCTTTCATCGATTCACAAGATTAGCAAGTGCTGTGCTGAGACAGCACACAGGTCAACTGGATCATCTTCCTTAGATCTCTCTTAGTAGGTAAACAAACAGCAAGGTGTAAATAACTGCAAGGTGAAGCTCTTATCCCAAAGGCTTCCCTAATTCCAGCATATAAGGACTTGGAGCACTGTTTGTGAAATACTCACTGTATGTCCCCGTGCCCCACCTCTCAGCCCTTAGCTCTGAAACTCCAAATCTGATTTCTGTTGTCCCCAAAGACTTCCTGGATTATTGGAAGTTCCTTGTGGAGTCACGCGCAACATCTCGCCAGAAACCTCCATTTGCCTCTGAGTGTAGGCATTTGCATTGCCCACTGCTTTAGATTATGCAATGAATCTGGAAGATAAATTTCTGTGTACCGAGTGACAGCTTAAGAAAGGCAGCCTTGAAGTCAGATCTTGGTTTAAGACCAGTTTCTGCGACTTCTTAGAGGGGAAGAAAGGAGGACTTACTCTTTTCGCCTGCAGGACCATTTCCCAGGCATTTGCTGGGACTAGTATTCTGAAAGGAGGGTTTATCAGAAGAGGTTAAGAAACTACTGGAGTGTGCATTTGGTCCCAGTTCTGATGCCAGTCAGCCCCGAGAGTGCATTTGGTCCCAGTTCTGATGCCAGTTAGCAGTGACCTTCAGCATGCTGCATCTCTTCTCTGGGACATGGCTTTTTCATCTATGTGAGCTTATCCATAAGAGTCGGATCAGGTCTCACCCTTGAGAACTCTAGGGTCCTTTGGAATGTATCCTGAGAGCTCCCAGTAACAGCTTTGGATAAAGGGAGAAGTAATTGCTAGAGATGTGGAGAAGGCCTTTATAAGGGATGATGTCTGTCCCAGGATGGAGGATGGAGGCTTCCCATCCTGGACTCCAGCCTCCCAGTTCTTACTCTAGTTCTCAGAGGGGCAGATATTTACTAGAGATCCAGGGAGCTGGAGGATCTGCTCCAGAACCTTGAAAAACATCAAGGACCTCAGGTTCTGGATGCTCTGGGAGAAGCTCTGGGAATATCAGAGCACCCCACGTGGTGAGCTGATGTCAGATGAATCATGCAGTGGTGACTTCACTGGTGACGGTGATCTCATTCCTTTGGCCCATAGAAAATCCAAAACTGACTGCCAGCAATACTTAGAGCTCTGGGCTGATTCCACCAGTGTATATGTGAAGTGAGAGGGGAGAATTATACGCTCCAAGTTGGCCCACAGATGGCTTAGCTAGAAGGACCAAACAGATCTTAATAGAAATCTTACTTTCTCATGAGGGCAAAGAAGACAATGCCTCAGGGGTTTAAAAAAAAAAAGTTCTCAAATTTCAGAGATTGAGGGACAGAAAGGAACTTTGTTTCTGAACCTCCCATAGACTCTGCTTGATTTTCTCCTTTTGTGTCAAATGCAAATATCAGAACACACATTGGTCTGTCTGTGTGAGGACAGTAAAATCTCTACTTAGGCTTCTCTTTTTAGTTCCTCCTCTTCATTGATTCATCCAGTATTTCATTTAACAAGCATTTGTCAGGGTCTACTAGATGCCAGACTTTCTGCGTGGGCAAGGGACAAAGAGCTGAAAAGCTACAGTTGCTGGAAGGGGAGGTTGGAAAGGAACTGATGAGCAAACAGATAATTACTATATGACATGATCATCAGAGCTGTGGTAGAGGGTAAAGGACGGGTTTGTGGAAGTGCAGGGGAGGCTGTTAGTACCTAGCTAGCAGTTGGTGTGCTGAGGAAGAATTTGCAGAAGAGTATCATTGGCCTGGGGTTTAAGAGGCTAATAGTAAGTGCCTGGGAAAGACAGCCCCACACCACAGCAAAAAGGAACAGCACACAGCTTCTTGGCAATGGGGAGTCATCTAGGGTGGACAGAGTACAGGACTAGTGGGGCAGGGGAACTGGTTTGTATTTAATTGGGAATAGTATACTGCAGCCAGTCCTCGGGCCTCTGAAAGCCCTGTTCAGGGCCATGCAGGGCTCTTCCTGGGCTGGGCCCACATGATAGCCACAAAGCCAGAAGAACCCTGGCTCAAGGCTGTCTGTGTTCATTGGAGGAAGGCGCACTTTTTTTTATTTTTGTATCACAGTCATGACTTCTGTTTGTCAAATCTGTGTCCATTGGGCCGCATCCACCCAGAGAGGGGGCCATTTTCTATTAGCAAAGACAAAGGTGCTATCTAGGTAAACAGTGACCCCGGGAATGAGGATGTGATGAAGGCAGGAAGAGAAAATTTGCAGGGTATCTGCAGTGTACTCAGTTGCATACTATGCCCAGGCACTGTCCTGGGCATTTGATGCTCATTTGCATAAGCCATCTTATTTCATGCCCAAAACAACCATGCAAGATAAAAATTGTAGGGAATGGCTATTTGTTTCTTTGTCCAGAAGAGCACCATTTGCTTCTGCTAAATGTTCTTTCCAATTTAATCTCTTTATCACACACTGCCCCTGAACCCTGTTATTAGCCCTGGGTGGGTAGTTGATCCAAGATGGGGTAATCAGAGCTATCTTTGAAAGCTTTGAATTTAGGATTCAAAGCAGGAGTCTCGCCTCTTTTACTTACTAAACTGGAAGTTGTGAGCCTGGAAGTTATTGATCTTTCATGTTTTAGCCACTCATAAAATAGCCAATACAAGAAAGTGAACCGGAAATGCCTAGAGAATCAAAAATGGGGAGATAAAGCTCCCCTTCTAGCCCACCCCCACTCCAAAGGCAGATATGACACAGGACCTTTGTAAGTTCCTAGTTCTAGCTATTCCCAAGTCCCAGTTGCAATACTATTCTTCAGTTGGCCACTTGAGTTAATAAGTCCCCCTTCCCTTGTTGCCTAGTGAGTAGGGGTTAATTTTCCATCACTGGTAACCAAAGAAATTCTGACTATTACAGCATTATCACTATAGTTCAGACAGGTGATGTGCAGAGAGATTAAGAAATTTTCCCAAAGTCACACAGCTGGTAAGGAGCAGGACTAGGTTTCAAAAAGATGTCTTCAAAGCTCCTGCTATTTCACATGTTCCACATCAAGGAGGCATCAAAAGTGTTTCAGTAAGAAAATGACAAATTTAGAGCTGTCGTTTGAGATCAGTTTGGGAGGGGTGTCGAAAATAAATTTGGAGAGTAACGGCAGAGAGAGTGAAGAAGAGGAAGATGGTGAGGGTCTGAACCAAGCATGGCAGTGAAAAATGACAGTGAGGAGGTCAAGGGTATCAGGAATATTTATTTATTTTTTTAAAGATTTATTTATTGCTTTTGACAGAGAGAGAGAGAGATACAGAGTCAGAGACAGAGAGAAGGGGGAGGGCCCAGAACAGTCTCCATAGTTGCACATCATTGGTTTTTCCACATAGTTTCATTCCGTAGGTGGGAGTGGGGCTGCACAGGGCAGGAACCAGGCCAGGGTCTTGCCCTGGTGAGAACCAAACTGGGGGAACTCCCCAGTTCAGCATATGGGTCCGCATGGGCCAGGGCCGGGATTCGATCCTCGGTCCCTGCGGCTGCAAAGTGAGCGTCCAACCCACTGAGCCATCCGGCTTCCCCTATCAGGGATATTTAGATGTCAGAATCCACAAGGCTT
This sequence comes from Craseonycteris thonglongyai, assembly GCA_004027555.1. Lineage (NCBI taxonomy): Eukaryota > Metazoa > Chordata > Mammalia > Chiroptera > Craseonycteridae > Craseonycteris > Craseonycteris thonglongyai. The sequence goes on from PVKE010005866.1 coordinate 18,154, forward strand.
GATAACACAGCATGGGGAGGCCTAGGATAATTCTGAGGCTTTTATGTTATGATTCTATCAATTTTCTTTCCCTCTCTCTTTTTCTTTTTAATATTCTCTGTTTTTTGCCATCCCTACTTTTCTTGGGGCTTCTTTCTCACTTTTTAAACCTTTCCCATCTCCTGTTGGTTTGGAACCATGCAACTGCCTAAATTAAGCTGAGAGTAGAACTCTTTAAGACAGTAAGGTTCTAAAATATACTCATTTTTATTTTGTGTTCCCTCATATCCACCCTAGAAATGGAAAAATGGATTGCAATCAATCATTTGGTATTGTGGCTAGGATACTTTGGGTTTCAAGTAATAGAAAAGTTGACCCAAACTGACTTCAACAGCAAAAGACGTGTATATACTTCTTTAGCTGAAACATTCACAAGTAACTCAAATTTCAGGTATGGTTTGATGAAAGCTCTGGACTTATTTTTTCTGCACTTTTCTTAATTTTTCTCTTCTTCCTGGGTCAGCTTCTTTCATGTTGCCTTCTCTCCTGGAAGCAAAATGATTGTACCAGGACCAGGCATCACAATCTATTCACTACCACACTGCCCAAGTGGGAGACCTCCCCTAGACCCTCTCATTAACCTCAAGTCTTGGTCTTCCTCTGATTGGGTCAGATTAGTTCATCCCTGAACCAATCTGCATGGTGGACAGTAGAATGTCAGATGGTTGTTGCTTTAGGCCTGGACCACTGCCCATCCCTGAAACTTTTACTATGACTCTCTTGATTGGGCTTATCAGGTTCCACCCCAAGGCCAGGGTTTAATTCCCACTTAAAGTGTAGGATTGCTGCGCAGTGGGTGGCAGGTATAGGAGAAATGTACACTGGGGAGACAACCAGCAACGTTTATTACGTCTGGGTTGTTGCTCACTAGTCAGTGTTCCTATACCATCCCCCACCCTAAGATGCACCATAAATAAAGAACGTTAGGAGAGAAACAGCTTTTGAGGGAAGAAGGAGGTAAGAAGGATCCAAGTCAAGTCCATAATTTATTCCAAATTTCAGTCAATTGGTTTGTCAATATGTGAACCCATGTTCACTCTGATCCCCCTTTCTTGGTGTATAGTAGGTATTCTTTCTTCTCCAAACCTCCTTCTTAGAGTTATTGGTAAGGAGGTAAAATGGTTATTATGTTATTCCTCAGCCCACCCTGCTCTTCTACGAATGCTTCTTTCCTCCACACATGCCCGGTATCTTCAGACTGCAGACTATTCTTCAGGGCTCTCCTGCTCTCATACTCCACTTGGCCCACGTCTGTAGCATCTTGCTCTCTGCCGTACCTGTTCCTTCTTCCCACTACTGAAACCTCACTCCTGGGCCCTTTTCTCTTAGGGCTCAAATGTAATGTACATCACACAATATTTTGAGCGAAGGTAGCAATGGCTTAAAGAGTGCAGCGATTTCTTAAAGGTAGATGGTCCCTAAAGATCATAATGATAAATAAATCTCATAAGATTGGGTCATTTGATTTTCATTTCTAGTTATGCTTCTAGAATGCATCTAGTTTCCCTTTCCAGTTCATTACATAATAGAAACTCTGAAGTATGCCCCAGCCACAGAATTTTGGCTCAAGCACCCTTAATAACATTTTGCCATCTTCATTTCTGCTTTCTGCTGCGAGCCGAGGTCAAGACACCCATTGTTATAACTGATGGCGTTGGCACTCACTGCTAAACTATAGGAAAGGATGCTTCCTTGGAGGTTACTGGTATGCAATACTCAAGTCATCTGGGAGTGGCCCATCTCATAAGCTCAAAGGAGGCTGGATCACAGACTCCTCTTCCAGAAATGAAAGTAATGATGTTATTTTATGCTTCAGTACTAAGAGGGCCAGCAACCATCCAAGACTCACTTATGGCTGTTCCTCCATAGCGGATGTTTTGGCCACTTAGCATCACAATCACATTTTGAATTTGGGGAATCTCCCACTTTGAGAGTCTTGGTCAGAGGAAAGGATCATTCTTTATAGAAGCTGAAAATTACAGTCTTTCTTTCCTTGTCGGACTCAAGAGCTATTGTAAGTAGAGTTAAATACAGGGCACACTCTCTCTGGAGGTTGCAGCTTTAGCAGTGGGTACACAATTCAGTAACTGACACAGGAAGAGGCACATAAAGGTAGGTGGCAGTGGTGGCGGTACAACTGAGTCCCTGGTGCAGAAGTGGCAGCTGTTCAAAGTGATTGTCTAGAGTTCGGTAGCAGCAATGGTACCAGAAGTGGTTTTCTCATCAGAGCAGTTCCTGAGGCATGTGTTGGGCACAGTTTCTATAAAGACAGTCTTAAGCAACCTCTCTAGCTCTCCCACAGTCCTGTGAGCTCTATATGATCCCTTGCGCTTCCTTTTCTGTTCAGTCAGCTACCGACAGCTTCTGTTGCTTGCAACCCAGACTCCTGAGAAGGGGTTAGAGGAGCAGATCACTATAGTGAATGTGCTTTATACAGAGGTTCCCATATCTGCCAAACCCAAGTAACTGGTACTACACCTGTCTTCTGCGTTATTATGTTCAGCTGGTACAACAAAATACCACAGACTGTGTAGCTTATGGACAACAGAAATGCATTGCTCATAGTTCTGGGAACTGGAAGTTCAGGATCAGAATACCCGCATGGTTTGGTGAGGGATGTCTTCTGGGCTGCAGACTTCTTGTTGTGTCCTTACAGAGTAGAAGGGACTGGGGTGCTTTTTCGGGCCTCTTTTACAAAGGCAGTAATCCTATTCATGAAGGCAGAGCCCTAATGACACTACCATTTTCAGAAGACCCCCTCTACTAATATCAACACTTTGGGAATTCAGTTTCAACACATAGATTTCGGGGACACATATGCAGCCTATAATACCCTTTTAATGTAAGCAACTTGGAAATGGCACAAAATATATGAAACCACTGTTGTCAGACACTGGACAGACAGCACATAGCATAGGACAATGATTTCTGGGATGGGGCTGGAGAGGGGAGAAAATATGAGGCAAGCTCTACTATTGCCGTTTCTGACAGAACAACTTTCTGAATTGCAGCACAGTGAGGAGAAACCCAAGCAGACCATAGTGGTTTTGCTGAGTTGAGGAGATAGCTGAGGAGATAGCTAAGGAGACATTTCAAGATGGAGTACCAGAGGCAGGGGAGTATAGCAGCGCAAAAGCCTCCTGCATGAGTCTGCTGCTGATACTAAATCGTATATGCATAGAGGGAAATTCCACAATACTAGGCAAAGAACTGCCAGGGAGCATGAACTGGTTGGTTCCCAGGGCTCACACAGGGCTGGGAGATGTTTGAGTTTCAACCAGCCAATGGGACGAGACCTGGTAGAATGGCCAGAGGAGTCAGTAAAAACTCCAGAAGCGTTATGCATTTGTGGAAGGGCCAAATGAGCCCTAGAGCAAGAGTAACTCTAGATGTCTCCCCAACAAAGTCTATACACAAATCTCATAAAGTAAAAGCTCATCCACTATTATCAGAACTAATACCCAAAACAAATGTCATCATTTTTAAAAGGACAACAACAAAATATAGACATTCAACAACATAAAATTTGGAATTGGAATGTCAAGAATTACTAGACATGCAAATGAGTAGGGAAATGTAATCAGGAGAAAAATTAGTTGATAGAAACAAACCCAGAAATGACTGAGGTAATGGAATTAGCAGACAAGGATTATGAAAGGAAATATACAAAAGGATTTAAAGGAAAATGTAAAGATGGGGAGGGAAGGAATGAAAGACATAAAAAAGAATCAAATCAAATTTCTGGGGTTGAAGAATACAGTACCTGAAAGGAAAAACTTGGGGACGCCAGGACAGTTCAACAGACTGAGCGCTTGTCTTGCGACCGTGAGGTTGCAAGATTGAATCCCAGCCCCGGCCCTTGCAAACCCACACGCTGAACTGCAGTGCAACTGGTAACCACCAGGATGGCAGTGAAGATTCTTGCCTCCCATGAGGGAGGCCCTCAGTTCAATTCTGCTCCACACAGCTCCATGTCCACCTGTGTGGAATAAAACTATGTCAAAATTGATGATGTACAACTATGGAGACTGCTCTGGGCCCTTCTCTCTCTCTCTCTCTCTCTCTCCCACCTCTCAAAACAATACACAAATCTTAAAAAAAAAAAGAAAAAAGAAAAAAAATGCACTGGCTGATCTTAATAGCCATTTGGACATTGTGGAAGTAAAAATCTGTGACATTGAAGACACAGCAATAGAAACTATACAAGCTAAAAAGCACACACACACAAAAATAAGATTAATGAAATAAAACAAGAAACACAGTAGCTCTGTCCTAAAATGTACATTCCTGAGGCCTGAGTTAAAGGTGGAAATTTCCAGCAGATGCCATAGAGGCAGGGTTAACCTACAATCCTTTTGCAACATTGTAGATGAACAGGTTGTAAAATATCTGAAATATTTCTTGTTGGTTGGTACATGCTCCCTGCTCTGAGTCCCCCTCCCCCAGGTGTCCCAGTCACCCCAGGCCTTTCCCTGGTGCTCTCTGACCTTCTGATTCAACTTAAAGGGCGAATGCTTGACAGAGCAAGAGGCCTTCAGGAACCTGTTCCAGCTGAGACAGGCAGGAGGACTCCAGTTAGCTGCTCATTATGTTGAGTGTCATCTCAGATTATGAGCTATGTTAAGATTGTAGGAACCTTCTTGGGCTTCAAGTTACCTTTTGAGTAGAAAAGACTCAACAGAGGACCGGGGAAATTAATTGAAATAATTTATGAGTACATTTTAAAAGTTCGTATTGCGGGGAAGCCAGGATGGCCTAGTGAGTTGAGCGCTTGCTCTGCAGCCCCAGGGACCGAGGATCAAATCCCGGCTCCAGCCTGTGTGGACCCATATGCTGAACTGGGGTGTGCTTCCAATGTGGGAGGCCCCTAGTTCTGTTCTCAACCCCCAGTTCAGCCCCTGGCTAGAGGGGGCATGCCTCTCATGCGGGAGGCCCCCAGCCCAGTTCCCACCCTGCATGGCCCCCGCCCACCTGTGTGGAATGAAACCATGTCAAAAACTGATGATGTACAACTATGGAGACTGCTCTGGGCCCTCCCCCTTCTCTCTGTTTCTCTCTGTCTCTGTTAAAAACAATAAAATAAATCTTAAAAAAAATAAAAGTTTGCATTGAGTTCTATGTTCCAGGAATGTGGGCAGGACAGAAGGAGGCGTCCCTCTGGGGCAGACCAGTTCTGTATCTCTTCCCATCTTCCCATTCCTCTCTGTTTCTTCTGAAAGAGGGTTGCGAATTCCTAAGGTTGTGATAGTCTATAGGGGAGACTATTTCCTCACCACCATCTATTCATCTACAGGCTCAACTATTATTAAGCAATTGCTGTACTGGACTCTGTGGGAAGAACTCAGATGAGTCAGAAGTAGTCCTTCCCCCGATGAGGTCATCATGGAAGTCCCTACCCATGGTGAGAGACAGAGGTGGATGGTTATGCTCTCTGTCTTGCAAACCAGAAACTTCCCTGTGTCAAGGGTTGAGCTGTGTCTCTCAGTAGAGGTGAGGCCAGGACCTACCACAGTGAGAGCTAAGTCAGTATTAAAGCGATGTTTGCCATCTGAACAGGTCCCCTGAGCTGAGTGAGGACTGTGTGTTTCTGAGCAAGCAGAGCATGTAAGCTTGTTGTTGGGGCCTGTTGCTGCCCATGGCTCACAGCCTGGAGGATTGACCAAACAGTTCCCTTTGAAGGGCTTGTGTCCTGGGGCTCTATGCTGACCTCATACCAGCTGTCAGCCCCCGAGGCTTCCTGGGGCCCTGACCTCTAGCCTGGGCCTACCTTTCCTCAAGTACCTTGAGGAGTGTGGTTCTAGGAAGGGCAAAATGAGGGGCGGGCTGTTGTATGAATGACATCTGACATTCACCTATCACTTTACAAAGCTTGTTTACACCTTACATTGTGTGGCTTTCAGAGCTCCCCTGAGAGGGCAGCAGAGTTCCTCATTAACATCCTGATTTTACAGATGAGGCTTTGTGTCTTTATTGGGTGAATTCAGGCAGATTTTGAGCTTTTATCTGGATCGCCCAGCCTCTGAGTGACGTCAGGAACAGTCTAACGCACTTCTCACAACACCAAGCTGCTGCCTACGGAGACAGCCAAGGCCCAGAGACAGGCTTCCTATTTCAGAGCAGCCTAGTTCCTACCCTCAGAGGTCCCCGAGTACGAAGAGGGAGACGTGGGTCCTGCCTTGGAGGAATTACCATCCTATGACATCTCATGCCACCCAGAACGTGAGGCATGCTCAATAAACAAAATTAGCCGTATAAACTGCTTATACAGCACATAGCTGCAACCTCAGACCATTCCCACTCACCCCCACCCCCAACCTGAGAAGAGGCCCATTTTGAAGGGTGGATATTTTGAAAGGTGGACCAAGTGAGATCTTTGAAGGTTTTGCTTGAGAAACAATAGATGGTTGCTGTCTGAGAAGGGTGGGTTCAGTTAACTTGAGGCCAGTATTTCTCAAATGTTTTGTATTACAAATCACAATAACAAATGCAGTTTTCACTGTGAATCAGAATACATACAACATACATATGACTTGTTATGTGTATCTGTGTATCTATCATCTATCATCTATGTACCTATCTATATATACATATACATAATGTATACATCTAGACATACACATATAGTATATAAATGTTTGACTACACATTTAACCTTACTACCTCTAACAAATTCTAGATATTCTATTTCATTTGGTTGCATGGCCCACATTTTGAAAATCCCCTCTGTAGGGCTGTTTGCTGAATGGCTACCTGGCTGTTGCTAGAAGTGAGTGCTCAGGACCACAGAGGGATAAATAAATCCTACAATTCAACAGCAGCAACAGCAGCAGCAGCAACAGCAACAGCAACAACAGCAATAACAACAGCAAAACAACCTGATTAAAAAATGGGCAAAGTATCTGAAAAGACATTTTGCTGAAGAAGCTGTACAAATGGGCAACAGCACATGAAAAGATGTTCAACGTCACTAACAGTTAGGGAATACAAATCAAAACCACAATGAGATACCACTTCACTCCCATTAGGATGGCTACTATCAAAAACCCCAGAAAATAACAAATATTGGCAAGTATGTGGAAAAATTGAAACCCTTGTGCATTGCTGGGGAGATTGTAAAATAGTGCAACCTCTTGTAGAAAATGGTATGGCAGTTTCTCAAAATATTAAACAGGATTGCCATAGAATCCAGCAATTCTGCATCTAGGTGTATATACCCAAAAGAATGGAAAGCAGGGCCTCAGACAGATATCTGGACATCCATGTTCCTACCAGCATTATGCACAATAGCTGAAAGGTGGAAGCAACCCAAATATTCATAGAAGTAGGAACAAAATGTGGTATATACATTCAAGGAAATGCTATTCAGCCTTATAAAGAAGGAAATTCTGATACATGCTACAACATGAATGAATTTTTAAAACATTTTGCTAAGTGAAATCCACCAGTCACCAAGGACAGATATTGAATGTTCCACATATGTGAGGTTCTCACAATAGTCAAATTCATAGAGACACAAAGTAGAATGGTGGTTGCCAGGGTCTGGAGGGATGGGGCATGGGAAGTTAGTGTTTAATGGGTACAGAGTTTCAATTTGGGAGGATGAAAGGGTTCTGGAAATGGGTGGTGGTGATGGTTGCACAATAAGGTGAATGTACTAAATGCCACTGAATGTTACTTCAAGGTTAAAATGGTAAAAATGTATGTGATGTATATTTTACCTCAATAAAACAAAGAAAAAAGATAGATGGATTTTACTTTTTAAATGAGATTTCCAGCTTCTCTAAAATATCAGATCTTATAACCCCCAAGTCCACATTTCCCAAGGTGGCAGAGGCCTGCAGATGGACTCTTGGCGGAAGCCATGATTGAAACCTTTTAGCTCCGCAACTTAGAAGCAATTTGCTCTTAGGGAAAACCTGACTGCTTTCGAGTAGCCTTGCAGCAGAGGTTTGAAAAGGAGACATTAAGGTGAGGATTCTTAATGCAAATTATTTGAAGAGAAATGTTTCTTGCCCTGCCTGGTTTTCTCCTTCATGACCTGCCTGGCCCTTCTAGTTCTTTGGAATAATACTGTATGTGTCACGTGATAGCTCTATTCTTAATTTTTTAAGGAACCTCCATACTGTTTTCCATAGTGGCTGCACCAAATACATTTAATTTAAAAAAACAAAACAAACTATATATGGCCCCTTACTCATCTGCACTGAAACAGAGATAAAGCTTTCTGCGCACTTCTGATTTCTCTCCTACTTCCAGACCAAATGATCTCTGCGGCCCTTGCTTCTCTCTCCTCAGCTTGCTCCCCGAGGCAGCGGGCAGCACAGTGCCTGCTGCCCACATCCTCATCTGAGCTGCTTGGCTCTGTGAGTGGAGGTGCAGCTGGTGCTGCCAGGGCCTGACCCTGACTCATCAAACCTGCTGTCTGGCTCCTGTACCTCATCTCCTTCCATCCCCACACCTCCATGTTTGTTGTTCTTATCTCAGCCCTCATCATTCACGCATAGTCTCCACCTGGCATTTGGCTTACAGCCAGACTCTCTTGCCTCTGCCACCACCAGGCTAATCTTCCTAACCCTTAGGTTTGGCCAAGTTCCAGTCCTGCTCTGTAGCCTTTGATGGGTCTCCTTTGCCTAATGCTCCAATGTCAGTCTGATGGCTCAAACTTTTCCCAGCTAAACGAAAACCAGCTTTCTGGACACCACTCACTCCCACTGCCACTGCAGGTCTGTCTGGTGCTACCAAACCAATCTGTCCTCTGCACCCAGACCTCCTACAGATCTGCACCACAGCGCCTTTGCCCACACCATTCTACCCATCTAGAAGCTCTCACCATCTCTTTCCACTTAATCAAAACGGTCGGTCCCTCAACACCCGTCTTTACTCTGCACTCCTGGACTGACCCCTGCCCGCTGGACTACTCTTTCAGCTGAAGCCTGCAGCCATTCAAACTGTGTCCATTCCTGGCTCTTCTCCCATCCCATTTTGGGTGCCAAATACTGTTCTACAGTTCTGAACCACAGTTCTTGCTGGAAACCCAAAGGTATTACATAGTTTCAGGTGTTCATAAAGACTCAATTGATTTTTGTCTGTTTGGGTAAATTCTCCTTAATGAATACCACCAACTTGCTACCTATTTCAGGTGACTTGTCTCCAAATTAAGTCACCCACTATAGAGTTTACCTGTCTGTAGGGCAATACATTATAAAAGAGGGTATGATGAACTTGGAAGAGGAATTAGGGACTAGATCCCTTTATTCACTTAGTGTTTTAAAAACCTCTGGTTCCTAACATCCCAGGGTATTGTCACCTGATTGTATTTGGGATCCTCTCCCACATTTCATCATGGGCTGGTGAGGCAGGGCTGGTATCCGCCTTGTTTCCTAATCTATTCCAATGTCTACACAGTGCTTGGCACATAGTATAATACTGTCCATCAAGTATTTCTTGAAAGACAGAGAAAAGGGATTCCTCCTCCCACATACGTAGCATTCGAAATCCCCCACAGGAGACAGTATTCTTCTAAATGCCCTCACCCACTTCCTGGCTCTGGAAAGCCCCATGCCCTTTCTCACTCTGCAACCTCGAAGGGCCTGGAGGTCCCAGCTGGGCTGCATCTCTTTTGGCCAGAAGTAGGGAGCCCACACCCACACATGTCTGCCCTCAGACTTGCTTACAAGTCCTAGCTGGAATGAAGACCATGTGTATCAGGGTCTGGGCAGGGCTCCAAACTGGCAGACATGTTTTGCCACCAAGCCCTCCTGCCTGGCCCTCCTCTCTCTCATGGTTGCTGTGGATTCTGCTCTTCCCCAGGGTGTAGACAAGCTCTCGTAGGCAACCGTGAGGGCCTGTGAAGCAAGCTGTCCAACTCACACTTCCTCTAAGGACCCCGCCTGTGAATACAAAATCATCAGTTTTGAAGTGCCTCTCTCACGTCATCAGGAGGGGCTTCTGGGGTGCTGGCAATGTTCCATGTCTTGGCCTGGATGGTGACTACAGGATATTTGTATATCATAATAATTCATTAAGTCATACATGTCTACTCTATACACTCTTCCACATGCATATTATATTTCACAGTAAAGAAGAGAAAAAAAGACCCCCTCAATCCAGTCCATCCATGTTAATTTGTGCCCGTCTGCACCCAGCCCCCACTAGTGATGGAGATTCTTGTCCTCAAGGAATTTCCTGGAAGAAGCAAAATAATTGAAAAAAAAAAAACACCAAAATAAAAACAAGGGGAAAAAAAAAGACCCTGAGTCCAGCTCTGAATTATATCTGGAAAATAGGCCAGACGCTCATTATTTTGAGTCCAGAAGTCAAGGAGGCGGTGGGGCTCAAATGGCCTAAAAATAGAGGTGGGATTTAGGAGAGAAACAGAGGAGGGCATTTTCGCTGAGAGACAGGTGTGAGCAGAAGTTGTTAGGTGGGGGTGGAGCCCGGCACGTTTAGGGGGCCAATGAAGAGACCCGGGTACTGAATGGTTTACGGGAGTAAGACTGTCTTGAAGGCCCCTAGATGCTGCCCGGGCCCCAAACTTGGGCAAGATAGATGCCACTTATAGTGCAAGCCTGCCTCGTTTTTATGGACTGATCTGGGCCCTCATGCAAGAACAAACGGGTGTGTTTCACACTTCTCATTTTGTTTTGTTGTTTTGTTCAAGCCACAGGCTCATGTGGCCTCATAATTCCATTCCAGACAGACTGGAAGTTACATCTGCCAGACACATTACACTGGTACCCGAATTCCTTCAGAGGCACTTGCTCAATCCCTGACTTTTCACCCTGCCCCACCCTGCAGCTGCCTTCTGGTCCCTGCACTGATAAGCTGTTTAGTAGTGGGTGTGTGGGAGGAGGCAGGAAAACTCAAAACAGCAGATCAGGACTGTGAAGGGCGACAGGCTGTGAGGTGACTCCACCCAAGCCCATGAGCCCTTGAATCTGGGGAATTCACCCACCATCACCAAGGGTGTGTTTGGCCAGCTGACACTGTGGGTAGAGGTGCCATGATGTGTTGTTGGGAGGTTCCCAATTTCCACGCAGGGCTCCTAAGTTTAATACCAGGAAGAAAGATTAGACTGTGCATCTCCACTTACTTTTGACTGTGGAAACCAAATCAGTCATACGTACTCTACACACAAAGAGTGACTGTGGGAAGGAAGGAGGCATAAAGCAGAGGAGAAGAGATGAGATAATAATAGTAATGGTAATGATGATCATAATAACTAGCACGCTTGATAATGAACTACGTGCCTAGCATTATGCTAAACATTCATTTTGTTCATTCATCCTCACAATAATCCTATGATGGAGATGCTATTATTTTCATGACACAGGTGAGAAAACTGAGGCTTCAAGGGGTGAACTGCTCTGTCTACAAAATGTGAAGTGCAGCCCTAGGATCTGAGTTCCGGTAGTCTGGCCCCAGCGTGGAAGCTGGCGACGCCTGTGTCAGCCCCATCCAGGCATGTGGAGGACGTCCTCCCTCACCAGCAAGAGTGGGCTACTCCCTGTGGGTATGGCCCTCTTAAAGACCATCTGGAAAATTTTGCTTGGACTGGTTTCTCACGAAACCACCTTTGGATTTGCCTTCCCATGCAACTCACGTACAGAGAAAGAAGGCCAAGATCTGCCAGCACGACAGCTGTATTTTTCATTAGTAAGTTAATAAACTGGCTGCCCGGATTCACATGCAGATTCATTTCTGAAGGCTTGGCAAAGGTGAGCCCACCCCAGACCCGAAGTCCACCATATGTCAACTGAATTGAGATTCTGAGCATGCGAGGGTAGTCCCTGGCATGGCCCGTGTGCCAAGGAAATCCCTCTTGGCCTCCCCTTGTAGACTTGGCCAGCCTTGCCCCGTGTCAGTCTGGCTTTTTTTGGATTCAAGTCTTTCCGCAGACTGTGAGGGTCATCTGCAGAAAAAGGGCAGGAACAGTGCCAGGTTCCAGCCTGTGTTCCAAGTTCCACATTCTGCCTGCAGACTCCCGGCGCCGCAGCGAAGGCCGGCCCTTGGTAGGGGCCTGGGAAGAGTTCATCAGGTACAGTTTTCCTTCTACGCACATAACCGGGGGCTTCCTGGATCTCCCACTCTCTCCACTTCTTTGACAGTGGCTCCCAAAGCTGATGAACAGCAGAATTACCCAGGGAGCCTGTTTTTTACCCACCCATTTAATTGACCATCTCGGTCTTTGTTATAAACACTGGGTGTTTTTTTCTACCAAGCTTGGTGAGTGGTAATTCTTTTGTGGGGACAGCATTCTATCTTTTTTTTAAATTGTGTTAAAAAATATGTAACATGAAATCTGCCCTCTTGACAAAATTTTAAGTTACAGTACAGTGTTGTTAGTATGGTAAACTACATGTGCAATGTTGTACAGAAGATCTCTCGAAATTTTTCATCTTGCGTGACTGAAACTCTATACCCATTGAACATCAACTTCCCAACTCCTCTCCCCTCTGCCCCTGGCAATCACCATTCTATCTTCTGCCTTTAGGAGTTTGTCTACTTTAGCTGCCTCATTTAAATGAAATCATGCAGTATTTGTCCTGTGACTGGCTTATTTCACTTAGCATAATGTCCTCAAGGTTCATCCATGATGTAGCATGTGAAAGGATTTCCTTGTCATATTTTAAGACCACAATAATATTCCATTGTAGCATATATACAACATTTTCTTTATCCATTCAACTTTCAATAGACACTTAAGTTTTTTTCCAGCTCTTAGCTATTGTGAATAATGCTGCAGAGAAAATGGAAGGCAAGTATCTCTTTGAGACCCTATTTTCTATTATTTTGGATAAATACCCAGAAGTAAGATTGTTGGATCATATATTATAGTAATTCTATTTTTGCAGTGTTTTTCTTTTTAAAGATTTATTTTGATTGTTTTTGACAGAGAGAGAGAGAGAGAAAGAAGTAGGAGGGCCCAGAGCAGTTTCCATATTTGTATGTCATTAGTTTTCTATATAGTTTCACTCTACAGGTCGACGCAGGGCTGCGCAGAGCAGGGACCAGGCCAGGGGCCTCCCACATGGGAGGCCAGCCCCAACTGGGGGCCTCCTACATGGGAACTTCACCCTAGTGAGAACTGAACTGGGGGGCACAACCCAGTTCAGCATATGGGTCCACACAGACTGGAGCTAGGATATGATCCTTAAACCCCAGGGGTACAAGATGAGCGCTTAACCCGCTCAGCCATCCCAGCATCCCCCATAATGTATTTCTTTTCAATATTTATTTTGTTTGAGAGAAGGTAAGAGAAAGAGAGAGAGAGAGAGAGAGAGAGAGAGAGAGAGAGAGAGAGAGAGAGAAATGGGAGGACCCAGAGCAGTCTCCATAGTTGTACATCATTAGTTGTGACATGGTTTCATTCCACACAGGTGGATGTGGAGTGACGCAGGGCAGGAACCAAATTGGGGGGCCTCCCACATGGGAGGTGAGAACCTTCACCATAATCCCAGTGGTTATTAACTGTGCCTGCAGTTCAGCATATGGGTTTGCATAGGCGGGGCTGCGAATCAAATCCCGGACCTCACAATTGCAAGGCAAGCGCTCAACTGCTGAGCTATCCCAGAATCCTAGTAATTCTATTTTTAAACTTTTAAGGAGCCTCCATACTGTTTTCCATAGCTGCTATTTCACTTTACATTCTCACCACCAGTGCGCAAATGTTTCAACTTTTCCACATCCTCACCAACACTTATTTTCTGCCTTTTTTTTTTCTTTCTTTCTTTTTCTTTTTGGATAATGATCAGCCTAACAAATGTGATATATCATTGTGGTTTTGATTGGCAGCTACCTGATGATTAGTGATATTGAGTTTTTTCTCATATACGTTTTGGGCATTTGTATGTCTTCTTTGGAGAAATGTCGATTCAAGTCCTTTGTTAATTTTTAAAATGGTTTTTTTTCTTTTCTTCTTATTTTTTTGCTATTGAGTTGTACGAGTTCTTTATACATTTTGGTTTAATCCCTTATCAGACACATGATTTGCAAATATATTCTCCCATTTCATAGTTTGCCTTATTGCTATACTGATTGTTTCCTTTGATGCACAGATTTTGAGTTTGATGTAGCTCCTTTTGTCTAATTTTTGCTTTTGTTGCTGGTGCTTCTGGTGTCATGCCAAACAATCATTGCCAAGACCAATATTATGCAGACTTTCCCTATGTTTTCTTCTAGGAGTTTTATAATTTTAGGTTTTATGTTTAAGTCTTTAATCCATTTGTGCTGACTTTTGTGTATGGCGTAATATAAAGGCCCAATTTTATTATTTTTCATGTAGATATTCAGTTTTCCTAACACCATTTGTTGAGGACACGATCCTTTCTCCTTTATGTAGTCTTGGTACCCTTGTCAAAAATCATTATACTATATATATATGTTTATTTCTGGGCTCTGTGTTCTGTTCCACTGTTCTATATGTCTGTCTTTATTTCAGTACCATACTTTTTTGATTACTGTAGGTTTGTAATATGTTTTTAAGCCAGGAGTATGAGGCCTGCAGCTTTGTTCTCTTTTAAGATTGTTTTGCTATTCAGGGTCCTTTGTGATCCCATATGAATTTTAGAATTTTTTTTTTTCTATTTCTTTAAAAAATGCCATTGGGAGTTTGGTAGGGTTTATACTGAATTTGTAGATAGTTTTGGGTAGTAGGAATATCTTAACAGTATTATATTCTAATCCATTAATATGGGGTGTCTTTCTATTTATTTGTGTCTTCTCTAATTTCTTTCAACAGTATTTGGTAGTTTTTACTGTACAAAAATTTAGCTTCCTTGGTTGGTTAAGTTTATTCATAGTGTTTTGTTTTGTTTTGATGATATTTAAATGAGATTTTAAAAAATTTCCTTTTTAGATTATTTATTGTTAGTATAAAGAAACACAACTGATTTTTGTATATTGATTCTGTGTCCTGCAACTGAATTTTTAAAATAATTCTAACACATTTTTTTGTAGAATTGTTAGAGTTTTCTAGATATAAGGTCATGTCAGCTGGGAATGGAGATAATTTTACTTATTTCTTTCCATTTTGGACACCTTTTATTTCTTTCTTTTGCCTAATTGCTGTAAGTAGAACTTTCAATACTATGTCAAATAGAAGTGGCAAGAGTGGGCATCCTTGCCTTGTTCTTGCTCTTATCTTAGAGGAAAAGTTTTCAGTTTTTCATTGTTGAGTGTGATGTCAGCTATGGGCTTTTCATATATGGCCTTTATTATATTGATGTAATTTCCTTTTATTCCTAGTTTGTTGAGTGTTTTTATCATAAAAATGGTGTTAAATTTTCTCAAATGCTTTTTCTGTATCTATTGAGATCATCATGTGATTTTACCCTTCATTCTTTTAATGTGGTGTATCACATTGATATTTGTATGTTGAACTGTCCCTGAATCCCAGGGATAAATCCCACTTGTCCCTGGTGTATGATCCTTTTAATGCAGTGTTAAATTCAAGTTTCTAGTATTTTGTTGAAGATTTTCACATCTATGTTTATCAGGGACCTAGTCTTGTAGTTTTCTCTTGTAATGTCTTTGTCTCTCTTCGATATCAAGGTAATGTTGGCCTCATAAAATGAATTTGGAAGTGTTTCCTTCTTTTTAATTTTTTTAGAAAGCATTTGAGAGGGGTTGGCATTCATTCTTCTTTGAATTTTTGGTAGAATTCTCCAATGAAGTCATCTGGTCCTAGGATTTTGTTTGTTGAAGGTTTGTTCAGAGTAGTCTCTTATAATTCTTTTTATTTCTGTATTATCTGTAGTAATGTTTCCTGAGTATTGAGCCATCACTAGAAAACTAGAAAACTAGAAAAATTCAGAAGTAGGTCTGCCCTAATTGTCTCATTATTATTTGGTGACAAAAAGGTGATGTAGTAAAGTTAAAATTGTAGTAGCCCAGATTCAAGTCTTTGTTCTTCTCAGGTCTGACCTTGGACAGGCTACGTTCTCTCTCTGGGCCTCAGTCTCTCAGCTTTGAAATGAGCTATGGGTAGATGTTCTCTATGACCCTTCCCTTCTGACTCTGACTCCCTCCTTGCTCCCCTTTCACACTCCACAGCGGAGAAGGCGGAGCTCCAGAGACGCTGCCCTGCACAAAGGAACCAGAAAGTCTGCCAGTTCTCCCTCCACCTCCCTTTCCCAGAGTAGTCATGGCCCTGAGTGACAATGCTGTGCAGAAGCAGATTAAGCACATGATGGCTTTCATTGAACAGGAAGCTAATGAAAAGGCAGAAGAAATAGATGCTAAGGCTGAGGAGGAATTCAACATTGAGAAAGGACGCTTTGTGCAAACCCAACGACGGAAGATTATGGAGTATTTTGAGAAAAAGGAAAAGCAGATCGAGCAGCAGAAGAAAATCCAGATGTCCACCATGAGGAATCAGGCCAGGCTGACAGTCCTGAGAGCTCAAAATGACCTTGTCTCAGAGTTGCTGAATGAGGTGAAGCTGAGACTCAGCTGGATCGTGGCCGACTCCGAAGTCTACCAGGAGCTGTTGTCTAAACTAGTGCTCCAGGCTCTGGTGCGACTGCTGGAGCCTGTGGTGACTGTACACTGCAGGCCACAGGACCATCTTCTGGTGGAGGCCGCAGTGCAGAAAGCCATCCCTGAATACATGACAGTCACCCGAAAATGTGTGCAAGTCGAAGTTGACCGAGAGGTGCACCTGCCTATGAATGCTGCTGGCGGTGTGGAGGTTTACAGTGGCAATCAGAGAATAATGGTTTCCAATACCCTAGAAAGTCGACTGGATCTCTTAGCTGAGCAAAAGATGCCAGAAATACGAAAGGCCTTATTTGGATCCAATCCCAACAGGAAGTTTTTTGTGTAAGCCTCTGGGAAATGAAGCTCATGTTGAACTGCTAAGCCATAAAAACACAAATTATCAAGGCAAAGGATGCGAGTTATATTTCCTCCTCTTCGTTGTTCTGCTATTGTTCTGTCTTCTTTAATGATAACCCTTTGAATAGCTAAAAGCATTTTACTTTAGAATAAAGCCAGACTAAATGCTTAGAAATCGAATTCTAGTTCATTCATTCATATCACAGCATCTGGTCAATTCTGCAGTCTGGGTTGAAGGAAGTAAAGGTTCCTCCAGATGAACTAAATGGTACTCTTGGCTTAAGGGTCTGAGTGCTCTACGTTCTTTAATATGTACATGAAGTGTGTCTTTCTTCTTTTGTTTCAGCTTCTTGTACTTCTATCTTTTAATGAGGTTTAGAGATCTTCCTCGTGTGTACAGGGCCAACTTCATGGGCATATGTAACCAGTGCGGTCCACAGGGCTCCATGCTCAGAAGAGCTCCTTAACCACTGCCTTGAAATTTTTAATTTTATCTTTGAATGTGTGTTTTGTAAATGAAGTCCCATGGGACTTTGGAGCATGTGCCAGGGACTTGGAGCCTTGGCTCATATATGGTGCCAATCCTTGAAGTCTACCTACCTCTCCCTGGGATGGGTTCTTGGCCATCCACCTCTCAGCTTCCTGGTGCCCCCAAGACCCAGTACTCCCCTCCCTCACCCAGTGAACACTGCTGCCCTCTGTCCCTGGTGAGGTGCGCAGGTAGGGAGGGTCAGGACGAAGTGTGCATGTTCTGCAAAGTCTTATGACTGGGCATAATAGTGGCCATCTTCGCCCATGACTGGCAGCTTCGTTATATATTCATCAGGTGACTCAATGAAGGTGAGTGTCTTGCCTGCCAGATACAGAGTACATCCCAGTGTGGAGGTTTAAAGACCCTGGGGTTCATCTGTCTGCTGTGGGTTGGGTTAGGCAGCCTGCTGCAATGGGAGATGCTTGGCTGGACTTCCTGACCTCAGCTAGGGCACAGCATGTAGGCTCTGCCGCAAGGAGGATGCAGCAGTTAGTTGTCCAGCTTATGGGGCTTGAGTCTCAGGGTGGGAACTTCAGGAGCTTATACGGCTCTGCTTTGCCCTGTAAAGTATCCCTGTGCCTAACAGAGTTCTCTATTGGATCCCTCAGTGCCTGGGGGCACTTGGGTTCCACCCTTCCAGCCAGTTTGCTGCATCTTCTAGGAGAAGCCAAGAAATATAGACTGTGTAATTTCAGTGATTCAACATATGGGCATTGCCCAATCTAGAGATAAATAAAAAAAATTTATGCTAAAGATTTAAAATTTTAGCTTTATTTATTTAGACATTAAATAGAAAATAAAAATCATAGCTAGTCAAAAGAGAGACCACAGAAAAAAAAGGAAAAAGCTTTATATTTTAGTACCTTTTGAACAAAGGATACCACATTTTCATTTTGCATTGGTCCTTGTAAGTTATGTAGCCAGTTCTGCATGGGTATGGGGATTTGAAGTCTGATCTATGCCCAAGTGTGATTTAATAAAAGTGTTTTAAAGAGAAAAACCCCAAGTAAGTCTGCCAAAGGCAAAGGTTGCCTTGTGTGGTCAGAAATGGATAATGAACAGAAAACCTGTGAAGCTCAGAGTAGGGGAGAGGTGTGTCTCCCAGCAGGGGTGTCTTCCAGTACATAGGGACAGGACTCTATCATGATCTTAGGAGAGGGCTGAGCTTGGGAATTAGAATCCATGTGAATTCCTCTATCCAGCCACTTCATTTTTGTTAAGGAGTGACTGTCTATAAATGGTGGAATATGCATGTCCCACAAAGTTTACATTCCAGAAACAAATTTGCTTCTCTTGGGGTCAATTTTGCTTTTCAGAGCAGGCATCCATTTGGCTTACCTCAGGTCAGATGACCACCTATGGTCCAATTAGTGTCTAGGGGTAATTTTCAGAGAAATGGGGGTTTTGCCAGCTTTTGACAGAATCCCCAAAAGATGTCTTCTATGTGGGTCCTTTTGAGTTACAAATTCTGTCATTCAGTGACTAATTTCTGAATGCCAACAAATGAGCTAGGCCCTCTGCTAGGTGCTGGGCTGCAAAGAATTCAGTCTGGTCTTATCCTTCCAATAGTGACAGACACATAGACAGATGGTGACCTAGGCAATGATACAACATGGAAGTGCCAGCCTAGTGCTACATACAAGGGGCCGTGAGGCTATAGTAACAAGAAGAGAGGGTCACAGAAGATGTGGGGGGGTGGTGGCAATTGAGCCGGGGAAGGTATACCAGGCAAAAGGTGGAAAGCCTATGCAAAAGCCCTGAGGTGTGAAAAAGCAAGCTGTGTGAGAGGAACTGTGTGTAGTTCAGTGTGATGAGTGTGAGGGTGAGGGGGAAAGATGGACAGATCTTGGTGCCTTGTGCCCTGCTCCAGAGTTCTACTAACTCTGGTGAGTGATCAAGGGTCATTGAAGGACTTTAAATAGAGTGAAACCATGAGAGCTGGACTTTAAAAAGATTATTTGTCATTGTATGTGGAAGACACATTGGAGGGAGCAAGAGAAACTGGAGGCAGAAGCTGTTGGGTGATGGGGGTGGGGGTGGGCAATTAATCAGTCCAGTGAGAGAGATGATCAATTGCCTGCCTAGATCTTTTGTAGGTCAAATTCATTGCCACATAGGCTGGAAGAGATTGAATCAGTGGCCTATGTCCTACGCACTCCTGTCTCTTCTCCTCCGACCTAAATAAACCCTTTCACTTGTCTAGGACATGAGGCTTTCCATCACAGTTGCACATCCTGCTACAATTTTTTCTTATGAGTCCCCTTACCCCCCTTCTCTCCCAGCCATTGTTCCAGACCCAGCTGATGGAGCCCCCTGCAGTCAGCCCTTCTGTGAACTCGGACCCCACTTCCTGTAGCCCAGGAGCGTCTGAACCCCATTGGCCTATCCCAGGTCTGGCCCTCTGAGTTGGCCTCAATCTGTTATTAGGGCCCTGATATTAATTCGTCTGCAAAAACATTGACAGGTAGGTTTCACGAAAGGTTTTGTGGGAAGTTGAAGAGCTTTCCATAGTGCCCGTGGGGCAAAATTTCCCGGAAGTCCCATCCATGGAAACATCTGTTTTCCCGAACTTTTCTCTCTCCCAAAGCTACCAGATACTTTTTCTAACCTTTGCCTCCTCAGGCCTCTCAACCCATGGGTTCCAGTCTTCTCCCTCATAAGGTCCCCTCAGCAAAACAAAAGTTAGGGGCCCCCCATGCCCTGCCTTCTGCGCCTCCCATTGAGCACTTTTCCTGCATTGCCTCCATTCATTGGTAGCAGGCTTTTCTATTCATCTCACGTGTTTACACCCAGCTCCGGAGGAGCAGAGGCAGTGTTTACTCTTCCTTCTCTGCGTTTCCTGCTGCTTTGCCATTTCAGCGCTGACATGGGGTGTGCACGGAGTAGTAGGCTCTGCACAGACATTTATGGTTGCTGCGTTCTTCTTTCCTGGCCGGACCCCGGTTTCCGGGTGAAGGCCTCCAGTCTCTCTCCTCTTGGGCCCATAGATTGTGCCATAGAAAAGGGCGAGGCAGTGAGATGGAGGCAGGGGAAGGGGAGACGTGCTTGACAAGCAAACCCCTCTCTACTGCTCCTGGGGAGAAGGCTGAGCGTGTGTGAAGCCTGTGCTCCATTAAGCCGGACTGCACCCCTGCTTCACCGCAGGACTTGGTTACTTCCTGGACAAAGTTGCCTTTCTTCCCTTCCCGGGAAACAAATGGGGGAGGAGGGGCTTTGCTTTGGACCTGGGTGCAAAGGTAGGGGCTGTGGAACAGCCGGGTCCTCCTGAGTGCCTCAGTGAGGGGAGGGGAGAATCTTAACCTTCAATGCTAGCCTTGACGTGCCGGGCTGGCTGCTTGTCCCCATTCTGACAGCTGCGCTCCTGTAGGGGTCTTTGCTTTAGGAATGCCTGCTCTGGCACTTTCTATTCATTGACTGGTGCAGACTTACAGGCACTCGTAATTAGCCTTAACTGTCCCACGCTCAAGAAGGCATGTTCCTCCTCTAAGCTCCTCAATCCCCTAGAACCAAAAAGAGCAAACTGTTACAACCATGGGCAGGTGCAACCCTTCCCTGACGCCTTGCTTTTCTCATCGACACTTCCTGCTGAGGTGCAAGGGAAGCCGCTGTTTGCTGCTAGTGTAGACAGAGGCTGTGCTCAGGGGAGGCTGCTTTGGTGGTAGGCTCCCACCCTGCTGGGGGAGGACTTGTGGATCTGAACACACACACACACACACACACACACACACACACACACACACACACACACAGCCTGGCCCTGCCCCTTGCAGAGGCCTCCACCCCAGGGATCCTGTTGGCAGGGATAATATGGTGCAGGGAGATGTAGGTAGTTCTGGTTTTGAGCTGCTTGGAGAGCCAGAAACATGCTAGAATCTCAGAGAAGGCAGGGGATGCAGACCAGCAGAACAGAAAATACTGCAGGGCCTCCTCTCTGTCCCTGGGGTCCCAGGATTTCCAGAAGTGGGTCAGGAGTTCTACTGTGGGTCAACCATAACTCCCACACTGCAGGGGAGCAAGAGCAGCCCGGAGCTGAGCTCCCAGGGGAAACTGCTCTAGTGTTGCCCCTCCCTGTGTTTTCCTCTGTTTTCATCCCTATACCCTTCCAATTCGTGACCTCATCCTGAAATCTCGCCTGTTAATGACAGCACTGGGAAAGGATCAAGTCTTTTCCTCTCCCCTCCACCTTTCTAAACTCTGTTGTACCTCGTTCTGTTAGCACCCCAAGCTTCCCCACACAATCTCACAGCTCGCCCCATGGCGTTCTCCTACATGTCAGCCGCTCTATCCCTGGGAGGCAGGTTCCTCCACTTCTCTCTGCAGACGCAGGGAAAGGGACCCCCAGCTCCCAGAGACAGTCCCGGCACACCCAATCCTCCCGCTCACACTTGGAATGGTGGAATTGAGTACATTCTTTTGTTACTGGGAGATGAACTCATAGAGGGTGATATTTGACTCATCCTGGCCAATTCAAATCTGAGTGGATTCACATCTTAGAGGTTCCAGAAGGTGCAGAACTGAAAGGGGCCTTGAGAGCCAAACGTTCATTTGAATCTGAAGTTCAGAGGAAGCAAGGAAGCAGTCGAGGGTCATCATCAGCTAATGAGATGCCCAGGACTGCAAAGAAAGAAAGAAAGAAAGAGAGAGAGAAAGAAAGAAACAAACAAACAAACAAATACCAAAGCAAAACAAAAAAATGGAAAAGACAGGGTTGTTGTCATTTATTTTATGAAAAATTTTCTGTATAGAAGCTTTAGAACTTTGGTTCCCACCCAGCAGGACAAAAACGTTAGCAAATGTATGACCATAGCTGGATCCTGATATGTTTTATAATTTATTTAACTATTCAAACAGTACTTGACATTTGGACTACTTTCAAGGTTCATTATAATAAATAAAACTGTAATTGACACATGGTTTTTTGGTGGAATCAATCTGTATATAACATTTTATCCATTTGTTAAATTAATAGATACACATTGTAGAAACCTTTAGATATCCAGAATAGTATCAAGAAAATTTAAATCACTGGTAATTGTGTAAATGTGGGGTCTGTTCTTCCATTATTTTTCTAGGCATATATTGTGTGCGTAAACATTAGTGGTCTGATGGTGTGTGTATCAGCAGTGTTGCTTCCTGGTTTTTTATCATTAATAGTTATTATGATAGTGGCAGGCAGTTGAGAGCATGAGAGTTGAGAGGCTGGACTCTGAGTTCAAGTTCTGTCTCTATCACTCAGTTAAAACTTTTGGATTAACTCTAAGCCTTAATTTTAATACTTCATTAGCTAGACAACCTTAGGCAAGCTCCTTCTCTAGGCTGCAGTTTTTAGAAGAAGAATAATAGTAACTGTTTCCTAAGGTTGTAAGACTCAGTCCATGTAAAGCAGTTAGCGAAATATCTGGCACATAGTAAGCGCTCAACAAATACTCCTGCTGGTCATTTTTTCATGCATTTTCTATGTCATAAAAAATTCTTGGAAATCACCATTCATGACTACCCAATATAATGAATATGTTATTCTTTTATACCCTAATGTAGTCAATTTCATCATATATGAGGTCTGTCTGGAAAGTATCCAGCCATGCAATATGAAAATAGAAGCATTGGGGATGCTGGGATAGCTCAGCAGTTGAGCATTTGCCTCCTAACCACCAGGTCCGGGGTTCCATTCCCAGCCTAACCTGTGTGCAAACCCATATGCTGAACTGCGGTCCAACTGCTAACCTCCAGGATGGCTCAGTGTGAAGGTTCTCGCCTCCCATGCAGGAGGCCCCAGATTCAGTTCCCACCCAACTCAGCCCCACATCCACCTGTGTGAAATGAAAACATGTCACAACTAACGACGAGCAACTATGGAGACTGCTCTGAGACCTGCCCCCTTCTCTCTCTTTCCTTCTCTCAAACAATTTAAAAAAAAAAAGCATTTCTGGCTGACCTTTTTTTTCCAGACGGTTCTCATATATATATTTTGTTTCAATAACAAGGCAGTGAATTTTGTGTATCTAAACCCTTGCTCTAGTTTGGATTATTCCCATAGCAAGCATCCTAGAACTGAAATTAATGGTTTAAAGAATATGACAATTTTTAAAAGACTCTTTAATACATGCACCAAATTGTTTTGGCAGAAAATATTTTAAAGAGCAGGGGCATAAGCATGGTTTTCAAACTGCAGCAGCAAGAAGTACAATCTTAGACTTTCCCTCTTCCCTTCCTTCTTTCCCAGCCCTTAAGGTGTGGCATTTGGAACCATACCCTGCAGGGTCCTAGACTTTTGAGACGGTGCCTTGGTGTGAAAGGGGCCAGCGCGAGGGAGGAGGGAGATAACTGGTTTGAATGTCACACCTCCCGACTGGACTGTCTTAGTAATTGCACCACAGTTGACAGATGCGGCAGCGGTCACGTGACCCGAACATGACCTCATAGCTCCGGACTCCCGCGGTCCCCGGAGCGGGCCCTGCGACCCAGGGCAGGAGGGGCAAGGGGGGCGTTTCGTCTTTGCTTGTTAGCAAGTTACCTAAAGCAGACCTGAAAGCAGACCTGGAGACTTGGGCACTGCGCTTGGATCCCTGAGCGTAGGAGGGGGGAACACTAGAAAGCCCAGACTTCTGTCATCGCTGGCCAGCGAGAAAATGTAACCTCACGATTAGCAAGTGTTTGCTGAACGCCACTGGATGCCCAGTTCTGGCTGCGGGCCAGGCTCGGTGCCAGGCGCTGTACACATTTTATCTCGCTTAATTCTTATTATCCACATACGGTTGAGGAAAGAGACTTGGAAAACTTAAGGCCTAGCGTGGGAGTGAGAACGAGCCAAAGCAACAGAAAACATAAGCAGGGGGTGCCCAGCGCGTACAAGGGGTGTTAGGCTGCGGCCACGAGGCTGCGGGTGTTGGGGGTGGGAACGTTGTCTGCCCACAAAGCTCCCGGAAGAAAGGAAGAGTTGAGGCAGCGTGGGAAAATGCAGAACAGATCCCACACAGATCTGATGGGTGGGCCATCTATCGTGCAGAGAATGGGATATTAGAGGAATGCTTAAAATAGAACAAGAAAACAAAAAAGACCGGAGGAATGCATTGATAGGAGGAAGGGAGAGCGCCTTGGCCTGTTTCCCTCCAACCCAGCACCTGTGAGAGTTCACCTCCCCCTGTTGAGGTGACTACAGTTTCCCCTAGACTTGGGGACTCATCAAAGCTGCTGATTTTGCGTTCATTCTAGGCACACCCTCCTTTTTGCAGGCAAAAGCCCTGACCCTGATGCGCTAAACGTTTTGCTTGCAGACTCCCCCCAAAAGTTTGAAAATCAAAAATTTTCATAGTATGCTTTTGGGTGTATGCAAATATCGACATTTTAAAATAAAGCTATTTAGTACTCTGAAAAATGTTTCTAAATGGAATATTATCTATAGTATTTGGATTCCCACCATTATCCTTTAAAAAAATACATGAAATTCTTCCTTAAAAGGGAAAAAAAATTCAACTTTCTTTTTTCTTCTTGGATTTATATTTCCACTGCACTTTTCTCCAGCATTTTATCTTAATATATTTTTCTGATTAAATGTCTTTCTATATATCACCCTATTATGCTTCTCTCCAACAAAGCTATGTCTATAAAATGAATTTATTTTTTAAATTTCCTGTGACCATAGACTAAATATTAGAGAATATTTTGTCTGGATTTGTACCACGATGACTAGTACACAATTAATCAAAACAAAGGCTATTAGAAATTTTAATAAATATTAAGGAAGCATAGAAAGCAAAGCTTAATGGGAAATGCAGCTCTTAATGAGATGAAGCTTTTCTCCTTCACACTAATTAGTTCACATATCCATGGATGACTATTACTCATTGATAGAAGGGGTCAGGGTCAACATTCAATTTCAGTTTTTCATTTCTTTTTTTTTTAAATAGATGCAAGAACTGAGCTCAGAAACATTTTCACATAAGTAAGTACAAAGGAATGTAAAGAGTTTTGTTACAGCAATGTCACTCAATTTCACAACCTCCTTTTGAGTTATATGCCAAAGATCATATGGGTGGATCACAAAAACTCCACCCATAGACAACTAGAATGGATTCTCTTTCACTTTGAGTGAAAGCAGAGAATTGGAAGCTAATTGGTTTGCCTAGTCATTAGTCACTCCTTTTCTCACATGGATGTCAGGATTTAGACTGTCCCTTTGTTTCACCATACATTGTTTTTGGGGGTTGTTTTTTTTTGCTGCTGTTGTTTCTTTTGTTGTTGTTGTTTTCTTCCCCCAAGTCAACACACCATGGTAAGATTTGGGATGGGTACATGTGCCTTTCGTGTGGGCAGTGGGAGAAGGGTGTTCATGAGGAAGGAGGTAGGAGATCAGGCGGCATTGTTCATCCATGTGCTCAGCCCTGACACTGAATGAGGACTTGTGGTGTGAGGCTCTTAGAATGACCCACACCCAAATAGGTTCCCATGGGAGAGTCTTCATACGTCCACAAGAGTGCCTGTCCCTTAATCTGTACTGCCCATTGCTGGACCGATGAGCAAAAGAAGGGAAAGGCCTGGGGCGAGGGGTTCCTGCAGCTTCTGAAGGTCTCCTTGTAGGAGGAAAGGCGCTCTGGGCCGAGGTGACCTCCCTGAGGGGTGACCACCTCTCTGTAGGGCCTTTCTGTGGAGACAACAGAACTGACAGCGATCTGAACCCCAGGTACACTAGCTGCAGTCTGTCTTCTGATCTGGGCTCTTCTCGTAGAGCCTTCTCTCTCCTTTTGGTTCAATGTGCTCTGAGTTCTTGAAAGAACCTCCTTCTCATTCTCCCATGCAGGGCCTCCGCAGGGCAGGGCGGGGTACCAGTGGACCAGTCAGAGTGGAAAGGAGCGTAGTGGGGCCAATGAGGACCAGAGAAGGCCAGAGTCCCTGTCAGCCCCTGACCGAGTGCCAGCTACTTTGCAGGTTTACCTCCCCTCTCCATCCCAGGAAGTGCTCGTGCATGGGGCCCTGGTTGGCCTCCGTAGTCCTTTTGTGTCAGAGAAAGATCCCCTCTGGGCAGATGCAGCACCATGAGCCCATGGGATGGGGAGCATAAGACACCTTTGTGATAAGAAAAAGGTTCCCCTTCCTTTGGACTGACGAAGAGGCCACCCAAGGGGCATGGCTTGGCCAGGGTGGCCGGGCTGGATTTCAGCTCCCACTTGTCCCCTCAGCTGGGCACCTTTTGGCATTGCCCAGTTGCATGACCATGTGGGTATGCTGCTTGTGCTCACCTCTGCCTCTGAGTGCACTGCTTCTCTATTCGGAGTGTGGACCTTTAGCTAGATTAGCCAAGCTCTCCCTCCGTGGAGGCCCAGTTCAGGTACCACCACCTCCTCTACGAACCAGGCTCTTCTAGCCCAGTCGCCTCCCCCTCCTTGGGCTTCCTGCAGTTCTATCAGTCGATTGACGTGAATTATACTGGAAGTAGTGGGGGCAGGTTACATGAGAGCAGTGGTTCTCAACTGGGGGCACATTGGACCCCAGGGGACATACGGCAGAGTCTTGAGACATTTTTCATGGTCACGACTGGTGCAGGTAGCCTTTCATTGACAGCTAGTTGGTAGAGGCCGGAGATGCTGCTAAACATCCTATAATGCACAGGACAGCACCTCCCACCCCCAAGGATTTTCTGGTCCAAAATGTCAGTAGCACCTAGGAGAAACTGTGGACGAGGTGATCTCTAGTCCTGAAAAGACTTTATGTCACACCCTACATGATATTATGGATTTTTAAATCTTGCGGTTTAATGACTTCAGTGTCAATGTTATTTCCTCCACCAGATGGTGACTTCTTTTTGCAGGTCTGTACTCCGAGGGCACTAACACAGGATCCCCAGGGTTTCTGGCTGTCAGGAAGATGTAGAAGGAGGAGGAACAGATCTCTTTGGCCTGCCCCAGCCCTAGTCTCAGGTGTTTCTCAGGAGCTTCTGTTAGAATGTCTTGCCAATTGGACTCTATTACATTATATGTTAACAAAAGAAAATAAATAAACAAAAAAATAAGACAGCCGGACAGACACAGAATTCCTTCGTATGGTGTATCTAGCCACCCTAGTCTTCAGCCCACACTTCCTACATGCCTAAATAGCGGGCTCAGCTGAGAAGCTGTTGAGAGAAATCATTAAACTTCAAGGTTGTGGGCAGGTGTGTGTCAGGTTTCTCTTTATCCTGGAGCAAGGAATCTATGAACTGTGTTTCCCAAATCCATAAATGCAACTTGGGAAAATCCCACCTGGGATTCATTAGAAAGAAAAGCTCTCATAGACTTCTCTCTTAAATGTAGGATTGATGGGGGTCCAGAGCAGGAAGACAAATGGAGGTCCACAAACTATGCACTTAAATAAATACCTTACAACTATAAAGCCAACTAGTAAATTGAGTAAATTGTTTGATTTTCTAACCTCCTATCTTGAAAAATACCTTCATAATGATCTGGAAGTTCAGGTTGAACTGAGACTTCTCATACTCCACATATCACTGTCCCACAGTGGTTGTGGGACAAGCTGTCCCCAGACCTCCCCTGACCCTATACTTAGGGTACATGGCCTTCGCATTTTCTTCTCTTTTCCCAGCTCTGCCTCACCCTTTGAGGGGCCTGATACGGGCATTCCAGCTTACATATCCAAGTTCTGATCATACCTCTTGTATGTTCCCACCCATTCAATCTACCCTGCGGAGGATGAACTTGGCGAAGAGGCGCAGGGTTGGGGCCTTTCGGACAAGGAGTTCCTATATACCCAGGGTATGGTTTAGGAAGAAGGTGTGGGCATAGTGGACACAGGTACTTGGACTCCTAGACTCCTTACTCTAGACTCAGAGAGGGGACAGATAAGAAATGAGCTAAAGTGGGGACCTCTTAAAGTACCAGCCTAGCATGAGGCCCTTCTTATCTGGTTGAAGGACAGAATAGCCTCTCCAAGTAGCAGCAGCCACATGGTGCGCCCTGGGCCTTCTGAAGCCACCCCCTATCCTTGCCATACCACAAAGACGGGCAGGAACCTCAAGAGTCTCAATTTTGCGTCACAGCTTTATTGAGATATAATGCATATACTATACAATTCACCCATTTAAAATGTACAATCCAATGGCTTTTAGTATAGTCAGAGTTGTGCAACCATCACCACAATCAATTTTAGAACATTTTATCACCCCCAGAAGAAAGCCTTAGTTGTCAGCCTCGGGTCTCCCTGCTCCCCTAGCCTTAGGCAAACACTAATTTACTGTCTGTCTCTACAGATTTGCCTAGTCCAGACATTTCATGTCAATGGAAGTATATGTTATCTTTTGTGATTGGCCTTTCACAAAGAAAGCATGTTTTCAAGATTCATTTATGTTGTCACATATGTAAATGCTTCATTCTTTTTTTTTTTTAATTGTTATATGTATTGGGGTGACATTGATAATAATTACATTGTTTCCAGATGTACAAGTCTACATTATATTGTCTACATTGCATTTTGTGCTCACCACCCAGAATCAGCTCTATTTCCTTCTTTTTCACTGCCAACTAATATGCCATTGTATAGACGTTCCCACATTTTAGTTATTCACCATCAGCTGATGGCCACTTGGTTTTGCTCTGTGTGTTGGTCGGGCATGGCGTATGCTTGTCTGTGGAGTTTCCTGCCAGGCATCCCGTCAGCTGGACCATGCTGCCATTTTCCTTGGCATTTTCATCAATGCTTCCAACCCTCACAGTGACAGAATAGGGCTGTTTTCCCTCAAAAAGCGGGGAAATGGCTTTCTTTCCTGATGAGAGGCATATGGGAGAATTCCACTCCTCATGTCACCCAAACTCCCTTGTTTAGTTTTCTCCCACTGCTTCCCCCAGAGGGCAGACTGGGGACAGAAGCCATGATGCCTCCTCCATCAGCTATTGCTGAGCCTAGGTTCCAACTCTTACTTTAGCCAAATGGGAAAGATTAGAACTTTTGGTTCCATGGACAAAACCCCAATTCAAATCAAAGTTAAGAGCAACTGAAAAATGTAGGGATGTCTCTTATTTTAAGTGGATCCAGGGGCTCAAATCGTGCCAACATGGCTTACTTTCTCCTCTTCTACCTCACTCTATATCTATGTCTTTTCATCTTTTCCTGGCTCTGCCTTTTTATTGACTTTATTCTCAGGCAGATTTTCTCATGTGGAACAAAATGGCCACAGCAGCCCTGAACATATTTTCTATCAGCTTAGTGCCCAGTGGAAAGAGAGTTTACTTTCCTAAGAGCTCCTTGAAAAGTCTTAGTGCTGAGACTCATTGGTCTCGCTTGGGTCATGTGTCTACACAAGAGCCGAGTATTGTGGCCAGGAGATGGAATGCTCTAATTGGTCAGGTTTGGGTCTTGGGCCCACCCTTGACTGGAAGTCAGCCCACCTGAACTTCATGCACAAACATGGAGGAACGAGGATTTCTCTAAAAGAAAATCGAGGGAAAATGGATTCTGAGTACACAGAGCAGGAGCCGCCAGAACTGGCCTGCCTGGGGTCTGCCCTACGAATTTATCATACGTGTTCAGATATGCCTGAACTGAGTAGTAGACTGCCTTAGGCTGAAGCCGAGATCCCTGCTACATGTGCTAAACGAATTTCCTACGAGTTTCTAGAAACTGACATCCCAGATATTACCCTTCCTAATGAGGGTTTATAACAGAACAGGAACTAATCTTTAGCATAAGAAGTTTTGCCCTCAGGGTGGAATTATAGGCTTTCTGGCAGAACAGTGGAGAAAACATTTTTGAATTCCAGAGGCCTTTTGAGACTCAGACAAACAGTAAGTCGGTACCCATCCATCCCACCCATGTTGAGAATCTAAATGTCCTTGACATAATTTTGTAGTCATTTCTGTGTGTCAGGGATGGGCAGGCAGGTGAGGGAGGTATCAGAGGGGCCAGGGAGTCCTAGACAAGGGCCTGGGTGAAGAGGAGAGAGCTGCCTATAGAGAATCTCCTTTCTAAGATTCTCCCCCTCATTCTCTCCCCCCTTTGCTTATTCTTTTGTCACCATGGCAACGAATGATGCTCCCTCCTCCTCTTCTCCTGTCTGGCTGGCTCTGGTCCCCAGGCCCCAATCACGCTATATGACCAAGCTCAGGGAGCTGTTGCCAGCCCCTCCACGCCTTCCTGAGCCTGGGCACCCCCTCTGCCCTTCACCCCAACACACTCTCCCTCCTCATTTCCCAAGTCCAGGCCCCTTCTTTAATCCTGATCCAGGCTTGGGCCAAATTCCCATCTCCCTTCAAGAAGTTGTACGAAAATTAGATTCTTGACACCCTAACCTGATCTGAAATGCATTAAGAAGTCTGTCTCCTGAAACACGTCAAGGTGAGGCAGTTTGTGAAAAAAAGCATCTCTCACTGCTGCTTCTGTGCTTAAATCCTGTGCTAGAGTGAATCACATTCTATTTTTGTACTAGGAGCGTTTTCGGTTTGAAGAAATCCCCCAGCAGGTCGCTGAGTGGAACAGACTCTATTGTAAGAGAAATCACATCTCGAGTTCAGAGGCTGCACAGTCTCTGGTTGGGCCCACAGACTTTAGTTAGGTCTCTAGAGTAGCTAAGAAACTTGAACCAAAAGTTCAAAATCAGCAGGTATCACATAAGATTTGATTTCTGGCTGCCCTTGAACAACTGTACATAAGGCCTGCGTCCTCACATGGTCAAAATGAACAGGAGGGAGGTGAGGCGGGGCTACTGTATTTCATATGGGCTCTTCCTTTCCTGTCAGCTACACCTGGCCAGTTCCCTCTGTTACCTGACCTACCTGGGTCCTCATGGCATTCCAGTTTCTGACCCCAGCCCTGTTCTGAAAAGTAGGGTTGTCCTGTGTGTGTGGCCTGCTTAGGGCAGTCATCTGGTGTTCCTTTGAAGTTAGTTTGATGTGAGAGCAGGTGAGTTTTCTACCACTTTGCTTCCAGAGTCTTCCAAAGCACACCCTTTTTTTTAAGGAACCCACTGGGGTAGCTCTAATACTGGTGTGGGCCTTGTGTGTACGAGGAGACAAACTGCCCAGAATTGAAAGTCGGTGAGAGAGAGCTATCAGGTTTCTTTTTTGGTCTCACCATTTTCCTCTTCTTTTTTTTTTTTTTAAGATTTATTTTTATTGTTTTTGACACAGAGAGAGAGAGAGAGAGAGAGAGAGAGAAAGAGAGAGATACAGAGACAGAGAGAAGGGGGAGGGCCCAGAACAGTCTCCATAGTTGCACATCACTGGTTTTTCCACATAGTTTCATTCCACAGGTGGGCGTAGGGCTGCACAGGGCAGGAACTGGGCTGGGGTCTCACCCTGGTGAGAACTGAAGTGGGGGCACTCCCCAGTTCAGCATATGGGTCTACATGAGCCAGGGCCGGGATTCGATTCTCGGTCCCTGGGGCTGCAAAGTGAGCATTTAACCCACTAAGCCATCCCGGCTTCCCCTTCCTCTTCTTTCATACACCTGCCATACTGTCCTGGTCTTCAGAGAGAGTGCTGGGCAGGGCTGATTCAAGAGGGAAACCCCCCAGGCCAGCTACAGACCCATTCACCTGACTTGAGAAACAAAGTGGAGGATGTTGGGTGGGGTTCAGAGGAAGCTGTCCAGTGCTTTGAGTACAGATCTCTCAAGAAAATGGCAGGGGGAAGCCAGGATGGCTCAGCAGGTTGAATGCTTGCTTTGCAGCCCCAGGGACAGAGGAACGAATCCCGGCCCCGGCCCATGCAGACCCATATGCTGAGGTGTGCTTCCCATGCAAGAGGCCCCAGCCTGGTTCCCTCCCTGCACAGCCCCCGCCCACCTGCGTGGAACGAAACCATGTTGAAAATAGATGACATGCAACTATGGAGACTGCTCTGGGCCCTCCCCCTCCTGTCTCTCTGTCTGTCAAAAACACTAAAATAAATCTAAAAAAAAAAAGAAACTGGCAGGGGTGTGGAATGGGTGAGCAAGTGGGCGAGGACTTATAGCCTTGTGCCTCTGAAAGACATTTCCCCCACAGCCTTTGGACTTAAGGTGACCAGATGTTAACATTGGTAAAGCGGGACACCATTGACCAGGGGGGAGGGGGTTCTTGATTAAAAATCTGGTCTATCTCCCGCTGTTCCCTAGCTTGTCGTGCATTCTTTCCAAAAATTGGGACTTTTTTAAAACTCCGCGGGACGCAGGACAAATTGTTAAAAATTGGGACTGTCCCGCCAAAAGCGGGACGTCTGGTCACCCTACCTTTGGTGGAGGCAGTGAGACAATGGGTAGAATAGAAGGGTAGGCTGTAAAGTCAAACACCTTTGGATCTGCCCCGGCTGGGCGTACCCGTGGAGAGAGACACCGTGGGTTCTCACAGTACCACTTCAAACACACTAGCACTCTACACTTCATCAAAGCAGCTCTGAGTCTTCATCCGCAAGGCCAGGAGTGGCAAGGCCTGAATGCCTTTGTTTTCTTTGAGTCAACTTTCAGCTTCTTGCCACTCTTGGTCGTTGCCACCTTTGGGCTGAGGAGACTCCGAGTCCACTTTCTCAGCTTAAAAGTGAGGATGGTGGTGATAGTGCTCCTCGGGGGGTAGCCATGCCGTGAAGTGAGACGACATGACATTGGACAGGCAGAGCACACAGGAGGAATTGGTGGTCCCTTCCCCCTGTGCAGGAAGCCGGCACAGACTCCTTACATCAGCTCACAGAGCTCATAGAGACTCAGGTTGCCCATCGCGCCCTTTGGTTCATTGAATTACTCATTCATTTACTCAAGCACTGGCTGAGCCCCTGTCCCTGGGGGGGTTCCTGCAGCCACACTCTTCGCTGCTCTGGCATCTCCTGCTCTGTGGCAGGGCGCGTTGGCACTGTTGGCACTGGTCCTTCCCGGGGCCAAGGGAAGCTCTGGAGACACCCCCCACCCCCACCCCGGCCTCCTCAGCCAAGAGCTGCCTTGCTCAGCATTCCTGCATGGCTTCCTGGTGGCTGTCTTCCAAGGCTTTCTTTCTGCCCCAGGACCTTACAAAGGCCCCTTTGATGAAAAATTTGAGGCAAAGTGACTGTGTCATTTGATACAAATGAGGCTCATGGGGGTCAAAGTTGAGCTTTATTCTTCTATTTTTGGATTTTTCTAGCCCAGGGTAAAATAATCAGCTGATGGGGCCAGGGGTGCAAGCCAAGAGGGAGGGGGACCGCAAAGAATGGGAGAGCTTGAGGCTTCTGTGAGCCCTGTGGCTGGCCGCGACAAGCCCGGGCATGGCCTGCACACAGAGGGGTGCCTCCTGCTCAGTCAGATGCCCCTTCCAGAGCTGAGGGGGGACCAGCAGCCCACTTTTCCCAGGAGGGGACCTTTCCTCCCTCTAGAACACCAGCCTCAGCGTCCTGGGTCTGCTCCTACAGTTTCCACCCCTTCAGAATGCACAGGCCTCTCCCGGCCCTCCCGCTGATGGGGTGGCTGAGGACCGTCTCTCAGGGTGGGATTTGAGAGGCACCACAAAGCCCCTTACCCTGACGGTCTCCTTCATCCACTGCCAGGGCAGTGGCGCCTGGCTCCAAGCGCAGGGAGGGGGCCCCTGCGCTGGGGGTCTCCACACTTGGTTTCAGGCTTTGTTGTTACCTACCACCTCGAAATGCTTCATACTGTTTGAACAAGGCACCCTACATTGTCCTTTGGCCCTGGGCCCCACAAATTCTGGAGCTGGTTTTTTCTGCTTCTCCCGGTTCATGAAATCAGGTGGGCAGTCCCTACACCATCCCTGCATGTCTCTTACGAACACCTGTCATTTGTACCGCCCTGCGTTTATGCTGAGCTTGCACTCCTTCATCATACTCACCTGTCACCTCAGCCCTGTGAGGTGGCTAAAATCACCCCCTCGTGGCCGAGGAGAAGGTCGTTAGTGGGAATGTAGTCCACGACCCCAGGCCCTTTGATCTCCTTGAGGAACAAGTGCCTGTAACCCCTTCTTACTTACGTGCAGGAAATTTGCAGGTCCAAAGCTGACTCCCCACGTTGCTCTTCCGGGCTGAGCAAGTCCTCCGAGGGTGCTTAATAAATACTAATAAACGTGTAGCTGCTGCTCCTTTGTCTAATGAAGTCTAAATAAGTCACAGACTTTAAATTATGCAACGAGGCTTGGTCAAAACAGCTTAAAAGACGTGGGAGCCCTAGCCTTTCGGCTGTGCCCTGTGGAAAAATCCCATCTTTTCATCATGCTTAACCTTCTTGCAGGGACAGTGGCAGCCTTTAAATAATGAATGAATGTATATTAGCAAGATTTTTCTAAAGCTCCACACATCAGAGCCAGATCAAAAGAGGGATGGAGGCAGACAGGCCTGGGGGGATTCCGGAAGTTTCTGGTGAATCCCAGAATGCTGGGTGATATCATTTTGCTCTTCAGAAGCCCCCAACAAGGATTGCAAAGGAGAATGGGGGGGGGCAGATGTTCCCCTCCCTCCTGCACCGGAAGCTGATGGAGGCTCCCACCACACTTCTAGGGGCCTCATACTCAGTTCCCCTCTCTCCTCTTCCTGTCTTGCCTCCACATCAGCACTGCCTCCCCCAGACTCCCCAGGCCAAGAGCTATGTCTTCACAACGAAGTATAGGTTGAACTGAATCACATCACCTAGAGCAGTGAGCTGCTCGGATTTTCTTTTCTTTTTTAAGATTTATTTTATTGTTTTAGAAAGAGACAGAGAGAGAGAGAGACAGACAGACAGACAGACAGAGCGAAGGGGGAGGGCCCACAGCAGTCTCCATAGTTGTACATCATCAGTTTTCAACATGGTTTCGTTCCACACGGGTGGGTGAGGGCCTCGCAGGGCGGGAACTGGGCTGGGGGCCTCCCTTATGAAAGGCACACCCCCTCAAGCCAGGAGCTGAACCAGGGGGTGAGAACCAAACTAGGGGCCTCCTGCATGGGAAGAACACCCCAGTTCAGCCTATGGGTCTGCAGGGGCCAGGGCCGGGCCGAGATTCGATCCTTGATTCTCAGGGCTGCAAATGCCCCCTAAGATGCCCAGGCAATGTGGAGGCAGATGGACCTCAGATAGCATGTTCAGTAGCAATGATTTGGGTTTTGTAATGGTGGTTGCCCATTAGAACCCCCCCCCCCCACGACACCAGTGCAGATCAATTAGGTCTAGGGTGACCAGACGTCCTGCTTTTGGCGGGACAGTCCCAATTTTTAACAATTTGTCTCGCGTCCCACGGTGTTTTAAAAAAGTCCCGATTTTTGGAAAGAACGCACGACAAGCTAGGGAACGGCGGGAGATAGACCAAAATTTTAATAAAAAACCCCCTCCCCCCGTCAATGGTGTCCCGCTTTACCAATGTTAAAATCTGGTCACCTTAATTAAGTCAGACCCTAGACTTTGGTCCTTTAAGTTTTTTAAAAAACTGAGTTAGAGTCTAGATAACTTACAGGTCACCCAAATGAAGCCTAGAAAGTTTCACTGGCTTGCTTGCAGTCAGTCGTCCGCTAAAGTGGGACAAGAGACAGGGCAGGGAACCAAGCCTGCTCCTCCTCCCTTCTGAACATTTCAGCAGTCTCCAGGATTCTAGTCTTGTCCTTGGGCTCGGGGTTGCAACCCATGTGATTCCATTTGGGGAGCAGGACAGATGTTTTCGTCTTTCTCTCCCTAAGCTTGCCTGAAACTTTACTATTAGTGTCTGATTGTTTGGGCAAAAGCTGAGTGTAACGTGTAGGATCTGTTACACAGTCTATTGCAGCTCGATGTGAGTGGGCACACAGGAGAGATGTCAGAGGCACAGGGCTCTGTTCTGTGGGATCTGGGACTCAGGACGTGGAGGGACTAGGGGCAAACCTGCCTCTTCTTGCAGCTTTGCTAAGGGCACCCAGCGCAGAGGCATGACCTTCTAAAACCTCAAGCACGCCTTCTGCCCGGTTGTGTAAGGGTCATGGGGCCTCAGGCAAAAGTCAGGATATGAAGGCAGAGCTGTTCCAGTTGTCGGTCCAGAGAAAATCATGACTTTCCTGCTGTGGTATGTAAATGAGGCCCCTAGGCAGAAGCCGGCCAGGCCCAGCTTGGCTACAGCTGTGCTCCACCCAATAGTCTCCACCCTGCAGTGACTCTGGCTCAGCACTGGGGCAGGGCACGCAAAAAGCAGGGAAGGGCAGACATAGTCACTTTTCAATATCCACTCCTCCCTCCCCCATATCAAGCCTGTCCAACCTGCGTCCGAGGACGGCTTTGAATGCGACCCAACACAAACTCATAAACTTTCTTAAAACATTATGAGATTCTTTTGCAATTTTTTTTTTTAGTTCATCCGTTTTCGTTAGTGTTAGTGTGTTTTATGTGTGGCCCAAGACAATTCTTCTTCTAATGTGGCCCAGGGAAGCCACGAGGTTGGACACCCCTGCCAGAACTGGATTTTATTCTTCAACAGTGGCCACGCAAAAAAGTTACCACCTCCGTGCCCTGTTGTTAGGAGCAGCCACACGACCAGGCTGGCCAATGAGATGGAAGCAGCACTCTCTAGGTGAGTCTTTCTGAAAAGCTTTTAGAAGGTGGTCCATTTTCTTTCCCCCTCTTCTGACGTGGATTTGTGGACCTGATACTTGGAGCTGCAGCAGCCACCTTGAAATCATGAGACGAAAAGCCATGGAGTAAGGAGGGTGAAGGCTGTGTGTTAAGGATGATAAAGTGAAAAGAAGCCCGGGCTCCTATGACTTCCTAGAGCAGTTTCACCAGTCACGGACTCTCTTACTGGGACTTCTTAGTATGTGAGAAACAAAAACCTGTAATTGGTGAAGCCACTATGGCCGAGTTTCTTTTATAGCTGAATGCACTCCTCACACACACAGAGGAGCTTAAGAATGTTCCTGAATTGCAAATGGGAAGAGAAGGTCAAGACAAAAACATAATCCCCTGAGAGAAGGGGGAAAGGAGGCTGCCCCCTGTTTTTTCGGGGGTGAGGATGGGGGTTGTCACTCTGTGATCTTCAGTGATTCCCTATTTCCCAAAGGACTAAGTTCGTATTTCTTAGAACTATCAAATTTGGCTCCAAGTTAATTTTCCAGGCCTGTTACCCTTTACACCAGGGGTTCCCAACCTTTTTATACCCTAGGGCGCATTCTAAAATATCGGTAGGGCGGCGGGCACCAGCTATTTCTAAGGATATTTATTATTGAACACAAATAAAAATAATAAACAAAAATAATCTTAAAATAATAAATTTATTGTACAAATTATATACACACAAAGAAACATATATACAAAACATAATACAAAGTAAATAAAAAACACACATATAATAAAATCATTTAAAAAAACATAAAAGAAAACATAAAAAAAACCAATCTGTCAGTGTGATCTTTGGCATTGCATTTCATTGACCAGTGCCTCGTAATTAGGAGAGTATGATGACAACCCTGTTAGCAAACAATTATTAAGATGCTCATTGGTAAGTCGAGATCTATATCGTGATTTTATTAAATTCATGTTTGAAAACAAAGATTCACATAAATACGTTGACCCAAAAAACGATTTGATTTTATATGCCGCTTTTTTTTTTAATTTTTTTTTTCTTTATCGACTATGTTCCATAAGTCCTCTGATATTAAGGATTTTAGCAAAATATCGTTCTTAAGGTTCAAAATTTCTAACTCTAGTTCTTCTGCTTTCCCCTGAACAAGGTCTGCAATACATGCAGCTAGTTCTATTACATTTATTTGGCAAGTAAACGGATTGATACAGAAGGAGTCAATTGGCTCGATATTTGTAAACTGCAGAATTCTCTCTTCAAACTGTTTTTGAAGCACTTGCAGGGTCTCAATAAATAATGACACGTTTAATTCATTGTTACCTAGCATTTTCCTCATAGATGGGAAGTGCACGAGGGACTTGATATGCAGATGTGATATCAACAAAGTCAATTTTGCTTTAAATGCGTTTACAGAGCTTATCATTTCAGCTCTATTTTTGTCTTTTCCCTGCAACTCCAAATTGAAAGAATCGAATTTTTCCATGGTGTCAGCAAGAAAACCCAAATCCACCAGCCAGCAAGAGTCTGTTAGTTCATCATAATTTTCATTTTTATCATGTATAAATGTTTTTATTTCTTCAATTAAGTTCACAAATCTTGTGAAAACTTTACCTTTACTGAGCCAACGTACTTCAGTATGCAGGATGAGATCGTGTTCTTTATCTTCAGTATCTTCTAACAGGGCCTTGTAAAGTCGGTGTTGCAATGGAGCTGCTCGAATAGAGTTGATTATCTTTGTGACTATTTTCATAACATGTTCAAAGGGCAGTATTTTACAACACAAAGCTTCCTGATGGATAATACAGTGGTAGGACATAAAGTTTGAAAATGATTCATCTTTCCTGCAAAGGGCAATAAATCCTTTGTTTTGACCAACCGTTGCTGGTGC
>PVKE010005867.1:0-56903 GCA_004027555.1 Craseonycteris thonglongyai
TAATAATAATCAACTTAAATACATAATTCTATAGATTTCTTATATGCTTCTTATTAGAGAGCTTTGAAGAATTGTGGTCTTTCAAATAAAGACAAACCCGAGGAAGTTGATTTTTTTTTTTCTAGTGAACACACTTTTTTTTTGAAATCCACCTGACTTCTCTGTACATTTCTGTAAGCAGGTGATTTGTAAAATGAGCAAGTGCAGGAAGAGTGACCTGCGTGGCAGCAGTACAGGAGCTTTTCTGGACCTCTGGTGCTTTTTTTTATAGGAGGCAGGTGGGAAAATAAGCACGTGTGATAGCCCCCCGGCACAAATTCTTGCACCAGGCTCACGAAACCTTGATCAAGCTTCAGAATTTTCCCTGAGTCTCAAACAAACAGAAGAGGTAAGTCCGTGTAGGTAGTAACAAGCCAACTGCTCAGACACCTGAGCACCTAGAAATGACCAGCTTTCTGTATTTTGCAAGACTGTGTATTTCAAGTCAAGAGGTCTTTGTGAACTTTAACATCTTCATGTGTGCCGTCTAGCTGGAGAGCAGGACAATTTGCCATCAGATGTTCACATAGAAAGTCAGCATGGCACAGAGCAAGTAGAGATTTTTCACTCACTCACCATTTGTCTTTCCATTAACAATTACTATTTTCTTCTATAGATATAGCTTATAGGTGTAATGAAAGTGGAGGAGAGCTAACATTGATTAGCTGCCTATTATGAAGCATTTATATTAACTGTTTAATCCTCAGATGATATAAGGTAGGTTAATACCTACCATAAATTTACAAATGAGGAAATGAAAAATTCAAGGA
This sequence comes from Craseonycteris thonglongyai, assembly GCA_004027555.1. Classification (NCBI taxonomy): domain Eukaryota; kingdom Metazoa; phylum Chordata; class Mammalia; order Chiroptera; family Craseonycteridae; genus Craseonycteris; species Craseonycteris thonglongyai. The sequence continues at coordinate 810 of PVKE010005867.1, forward strand.
ATAGACGTACAGCTGGTAAATGGAGGAATGAGGAGTCAAACCCAGAATATTCCAATCTGCCTTCCTAATTCAAATATTTAGTACTGAAAGATGTGAACTCAAGGTAGATCTGGCCTCACACAATAAATCACCACCACCCCATCCCAGCAGCACTTAAGCCAGGCAGTTTTGCATTTTATAAAAAGTGTGTGTGCTAGGGGAGATATGTAGATATGATTATAATTGACTGAAATATTAAGGAGTAAATTTAAAGGGTTATTATTTTGGCATGAAATATAACTACAGTCAGAAAATTAGCTTGTATTTTAACTGGATCCTGTTAGTTAGATTAGTGATATGTTGATACAGAAATCAAGCAGTGTCACTAACTGAAAGGCTAACTTGGATACCAGAGAGTGGGCTAAATTATGTCAAGAATGTGGTCTTGTAGACTCTAAGGCAGCGGTGCCAACCTTTCGGCTTTCCTGGGCCACAGTGGAGCAAGAATTGTCTTGGGGCACGCATAAAGTACACTAACACTCACGATAGCTAATGAACTCAAAGATTGCAAAAAATCTCATGTTTTAAGAATTTGTGTTGGGCCGCATTCAAAGCTGTCTTGGGCCGCAGGCTGGACATACCTACTCTAAGGGATTGAATCCTGGTTCTACTTACTAGTTGTGTGACCATAAGAGTTTGAATAACCTCTAAGCCTTATCTGTATACTGGGAACAATAATAGGCTTGTGGTGTAAAATAATGAGATGACTTGTGTATCACATTTAGTACAGTGGCCTGACTCTAGAGCCCAATAAAGGATTAGGGTGTTTGTGTTATTTTACAGTTATGCTATGGAGATGTTATTCTCTGTCACAGGAAACACTTGTAATACTTCTCAGCTCCCCCCAAGTGGCAACTATAAAACATTTATTTAAATAAAATTCTGCTTTTAGAATTTGGAACTATCGTTTAGAGAAGATATTGGGGGGAGGGGGGGAGGGGGGGTTGCTGTTGTGGAAGAAACTGGACTCACTTAAAAGATCACAGAGCTATGTGACCTTGGGCAAGTAACACGTCTGAGACTGAGCCCCTCAGAAGCAAAATGGTAAATGGGAGGTGTGTGAACTGATTAAATGTTAAATGCTCTTGGGTTGGCTCTGACTATAAAAAGAGATGGATGAACTGATTACTGGCAGGTTATTGAAGTTCTATGGTTGTCAATGTTTGTTTCTTCTTCTATTCGCCTTTGTATTACATTCTTTTCAGGTTCAAATAACTAGCAAATAAAGCCCAGATTAGTTATCCAGCTTTCTTATTTCCTCATTAGTGAGAAAGCAAAGAAACTCAATATTGTCATTTTAAAAATGTGTGTGACATATGACAGGTGCTCAAGTAATGTTTTTGAATAAACAAGGAAGGGGGATAGTAAATCTGTTATTAAGATGTATTAATTAATATTAACAGATTGTTATGCCAGGTGACAAGAGGATTCCCAAAATCATTGCCATCAAGATATACCAACATATGGGGAAGTTGGGATGGCTCAGCGGGTTAAGCGCTTGCTTTGCAGCCCCGGAGACCAGGGATCGAATCCCAGCTCTGGCCCATGTGGACGCATGTGCTGAACTAGGGTGTGCCTCCAGTTCAGTTCTTGCCGGGGCCTATGTGGGAACCCCTGGCCCAGTTCCTGCCCTGCGCAGCCCCACACCCACCTGTGGAGTGAAACTATATGGAAAACTAATGCTGTCAACTATGGAGACTGCTCTGGGCCCTCCCCCTTGTCTCTGTCTCTCTCTATCTGTCTCTCTGTTAAAAACCAATAAAAAAATAAATCTTTTAAAAAAAGATATGGGGAAGCCAGGATGGCTCAGTGGGTTAAGCGCTCACTTTGCAGCCCCAGGGACCAAGGATCGAATCCCAGCCCCGGCCTGTGCGGACCCATATGCTGACCTGGGGAGTGCCCCCAGCTCGGTTCTCATCAGGGTGAGACCCCGGCCCAGTTCCTGCCCTGTGCAGCCCCGCGCCCATCTGTGGAATGAAACTACGTGGAAAAACCAATGATGTGCAACTATGGAAACTGTTCTGGGCCCTCCCCAGTCTCTCTATCTCTGTCTCTGTATCTCTTTCTCTCTGTCAAAAACAATAAAAATAAATCTTTAAAAAAAAAAAAAAAAGATATACCAACATCTGAAAAATAGATAATAATCAGATGACTAGAAATTAGTGTCTGGAAGTAAAATCACACAGGTGTTAACTTTTTTAAAAATCAGGATTAAAAAAAGTGAATCAGGTGAACCTAAGTGTAGACCTGATTGTGCATGAACTGCAGAGAAAACACAAGACAAGGGAAGACTTATTTAAGAAGGTGATTGTTAAAGAAAATACTGATAAGGGTGGAGAGTGGGGTGGGAGTATTGTTTAGGCAGAAAAGAGGAAACGTGTGACATTAATGGATGGGATGGTGAAGGGGATCAAGTACAACCCAGAGACGCTTTTGCCAAATCAGCTTTCATGATACCCATCGGTGTGTGTGAGAATGAATGGTATTATCATACACTGCATGTTTTTTTACCACTTGTCAATTTTGTTTACTTTAGTTGTACTAAACGTTCTGTGTTTAAGCAAAATCCCACAAACATTGGGAAATGTTCATTTGAATTGACATAGGATATATATTTGATAGCAGCTTTCATTAGAATTCTGCTGCTTGGCCAAAACTACCTTATTAGATGCTAACATGTAGTTAGCAAAGTCTTATATAGAAAACATTGTATCTCATCATATTCATAATAAAATTTGTATGCAGATCATAATTCTGTAGAGCAAAACACAACTTCTTATTCCTGTAGGAACTTCTTTAGAAGGGTTTCAATATTCTGAAAAAGGATGTGGGAAGCAAATAATCTCTGTATCAAATCATCTTTTACCTCCAAATTGAAAATATCTATTATATAATTACTAGAACATTTTTATTTAGTATCTAGGAGAAAATCTTCTATTGAATCAATAAGCAAGCCTGTTGTTGCAATATAAAATACATCACACATAAAAATACTATACTATAAGTATCTAGTCCTTAACTCAATAATATTTGAGTATCTAGAACAGGGGTGTCCAACTTTGTGGATTCTCTGAGCCACATTGGAAGAAGAAGAATTGCCCTGGGCCACACATAAAATACACTAACACTAATGATAGCTGATGTCCAAAAAAAAAAAAAAGTAACAAAAAAAGTCTCAATGTTTTAGGAAAGTTTACGAATTTGTGTGGGTGTGCATTCAGTGCCGTCCCGGGCTGCATGTAGCCTGTGGACCACAGGTTGGACAAGCTTGATCTAGAAGGTAAAAAAAAGTAGTTTTAGGGATTTTTTTTCTGAAAAATAAGAGAAAAGTTTCCAAATTACTCTATTAAAACTCATTATTTTACTCCCTTAAGCTATTTTTAAAAGAGAGAAGTTTAGATGAGTAATAGCATGTATGTTAGGGAAAAAAATCTTTTATAATCAAACTGCTTGAGAATATGTAAAAAGTGTATGTATTTCCTTGTTTCTCAGCCGATGTGTAAAGATCTCTTTTCTGTTTGAACAGAGTACACAACAATGTAAACATTGCTTAATCATGTGTCACGCAACTTTAAACACTGGCCAATTTGCTGAAATGTTTCAGACGCGCACACCCACATGCACACCCTCTCACGACACTCACCTGTCTCCTGGGGCCTGCGGTTTAATGAACTGGGATCCTGCTTGTGTCCTCTGTGCCTGGGAACACAGTATCTGTGTACCTGCAGATCGGCTGCTTGGAAACCTGGGGCGTCAGGTCACATGATTGTTGCTATGAGTGTCCAGGTGCCGTTTTCTTCTTATTTATGACTGTATGTACATATCTTTTAACTGGGGGAATGCTGCAAGTTCACAGGTCTTTGCAAGCCCAAATCTGAAAACTTTGGACTCCTGGCTTTTCACTGCTGGGTTATCTTTGGATTTATCTTAGGGTGCCACACCTCTTGTCAAGGCTGCATCTTTGGACGTTTCTGAGGAGCAAGGAGCTTTTGAAGCCACAGTGGAGATATCTAGGCCTGAGCCAGCGGAAGTCCTCCATGTCTGCAAGACCCAGGTGGCCAAGCTGGAGCTGTGGCTGCACCAAGCCAACGTGGCATTCGAGCCAGAAACATTAAACGCCCATATGCAGCAGGTGGTGGAACAGCAGCTGGCAGGGTGCCAGGTAAGGCTGAGGGATTGGAGTTCAGGGCTTGCCTCTTCACCAATCACTTTCCAAGACTGGGTGTCTTTCTCTTAAAGCAACAGTGTGTTTCCTCCTGTTATTCTGACCCCTCTGTTTATCTTGGCCTCAACTTACTGTTCTCAGGGTAATTCTTTGAAATGGTTTATGTAACGAGAGAGTTTTGGGAGACAGTAGTGAATAAGAGCTCAGAATGTAGAGTCCAAATCCAGGTCAGTCACATTAACTTGTGAACGTGAACTTCTCACCTCATTTTCTTCATATAGCAGGTTATCTCTTAGGATTTTGCCAGGATTAAATGAGATTAGGTGTATATACCAGTGTTTGATCTATAAAGGATATAAAAAGTGCTCAATATATGCTAACTGAATTTTTATTCATAGAATGAAATGAAATTGAATACTATCCTGATTTGCAAGATGGCAAATGCAGCTTTAAAGGGCTTTGCTGCCATTTTACTGAGAATGCTCCTGCTCTTCCTTGGGAGAGGCAGGAATATAAACTTCCCAATGGCATTTGCAGCCCATAGGTTGGGATCCCTGTATCTCCATCCCTCCAGGGAGGTGCTGGAATGAGGACATTGCAGCAGTATAATTGAGTGTCACAATGGCTGAGGTGCCTCCCCCAGTGGTTAGACTAGCCCTGGACTGCAGTCTCTACTGATTGGCTCATTTGTGGTCCCCGTATCACTGGCCTGGCCACAGTGAACTTCTCCCACCATAGACCCTAATGGGGTGGTGGATAGTCAACCCCATCGAAGGTAGCACCCTCCCCTTCTTCCATTCAAGCCCACAATCTTAGAATATCCATTGCCTGCCTAGTGGGGAACTCAGGCAGGCAGGCTGACCACCTTCTCTGGCCCGCTAAGCACCTTTGACCCTAAAAGGCAGCCCTGAGGGGTGGGTTTACTCAAATAATGTCACGACCACGTGGCCTGGCTGATGGGAGTCTGGCAAAGAGTATATTACAACACAAAATAATGCTATGTTAAACTGAACCTGTGGCTTTTCAAATGTTGAATCCCAAGCACTTACGGCCGTCCAGGATCCGCTTGCCAATTTCTTGTCCTGTTGACTGGGAAGATGTCATACCAATTCCTTGATCACCAAATCCCCATCTCAGTTCCCTTGTATTGAGTTCGAGAATTTGGTGGCTACCCAAAGAAAAGACACAACCACAAGGTGGCAGCAGCAGACACCAACCTTTATTTGGGCGTTGTTTTGGCAGGATCTAGGTGGACTGGGAAGCCTCTTACAGCAGGAGGCCTTACAGAGGCTGTGGCTTAGAAGGGGGGTGGGGCCAGCACCCGGAAGGGGAAGAGGACAAGGACTCCCCCGGGGATCTGGGAATCCAGAGGAGGCTTGTGTGTCTAGGTAATGTCTGAGACCTCAGAAGGGCAGCAGAGACGGGTCTTCCAGAGCCCCAGAGCTTGTCTTAACCATGGCTAGCGCATGTGGGGTCCCGTTTGGAGTTTGGCACCAGTGGAATTTGAGCTAATGGTCAGGGCCTGCTGTGTTATGAACAACACGGGCCAATAGACAGGGGCTAGCTTTGGCTCATTTATGTGATATGGCACATATAGTTTAATATTGAAACATAAAAAGCCTTATAGTGGTCTGTAAAAATGCTAAGTTCTCAGTGGGAAAATGTCCAAAGGACAGGAGCAAACAAGATCAGTCAAGAAAAGTTATATTTAATAATTTAAGAAGAAATGTTCAACCTTGATTATTAAAAACATATGGATCAAAATAACTGTTGTCCGGTGATGGAAAGTGAGCTGATTCTGGGTGGTAAGCACATAATGCAATGTATAGACAATGCAATGTAGAATTGTACACCTGGAAACAATGTACTTGATATCAATTAACGTTACCCCAATAAATTTAACAAAAAAAGAAGAAGAAAAAAACTGTTGTCTTGTTTCTATTTTATATTGGCAAGAATTATATCATCCTGGAAAATTCTGGAGAAATAGCTCCACTAATATCTGAGAGTTCTGTCTGATGGCTTAGTGTCTTGGGAGGTCAGCTGTCAGCATATAAAATGTCCATCTTCTTTGGCCTAATATTCTTTGACTGTTACTTTAAATTTACCCCCTGAAAATAACCCAAAACAGAGAAAAAATGTTTATGGCAGCATTGATTACAAAAAGGAAGAACTGTAAACAACTTAAAGGCTTAATATCCCTTTTGTTAAGTGACTAATGGAATATCGACTTGAAACTCTTAAAATGGTAATCAGGAAGCATATATATATGTAGACACATTTAAAGCATATATAAAATAGCTAAGTGGGGAAAAAAATGCATGCAAAATTATAGTACACTTTGTTTTTAGCCACTGTGAAATCTATGAGCACATGTTGTTTGAACTTAGAAAGAGTATACAGTATACCAGAAGTTTGCTTGCATGGAGGAGTTATAAGATTCTTTGTTTGAAAATTTGTTTTGAGGATAGTTTTTCCTAAAGTTTTTCTGAAAGAACTGAACTTGCTCTTAGTCATACACCAAGTTAGCACAGATGATCACAGTGCTGGAATGTGAGTCTGACTGACTGCTGTCACTGCCCTGTGTGCCCAGCCAATTGGCATGACTGTGGACTCCTGAGCCCCAGGAGAGGGCCAACTTGATCTGGTGAGGAGGAATACAATGACAGAGGCTTACTGGAAAACTTACTTCATCCATCTGATTCATTTTCAGATCTGTATGTAAATTGGCCAGTTGTATCAATGACTTAGTGTTTTAGGTTCCAAATGATTTCTTCTGTAGTCTTCTGATATTTTGGAAGTTTATTTGACTTGAGAAAGAAAAGAGCAAGGGAAAGAATCTTCAGAGTTCTGTGGAATTCTTTTTATTACTAGTCAACACTTGAATTGCAACAGAAAAAGGTCAGAAAGGTGGGGGTGGGGGGGAATAATAGCACAGACTATGTATCAAACACTGGCCAAAGTACATGGATTTAATTCTAACTCCTCATAGTGACCCCAAGAGCTAAGTTCTGTTATTATCCCCATTTTACATATGACTAGAGGAACATTCATGCAAAGTAAGGTGCCTAAGTTTACCCAACTACTAAATGGCAAGGCTGAGATCTGAACCCAGGCAGTATACTATGTGATGCTGGGTACATTTGCTGTGTTTTCTAAAGTGATTATAGAATCAGTTATTTTAGAATATTTTAGAGAATGACAGCTGCAGTTTGAGGTTGGTTTTGGTTGTGCCCCTGTGGAAAAGCACAAGAATTATGTGGAGGTTTTCTTTTCTGCCCAAGGTTTCTTCCAACCTGTGTTTCTGGGATTTCTTACATATTTAGGTAGAAAGAGTGAATCCAACTTATGTTGGGGTATAACAATGTTCAATACCAAAACTATACATAATGAAATGATTTTATATCCTAGGCTATGCTAACTGAGATTGAACACAGAGTTGCCTCTTTGTTAGAGAATTGCAAAGATCAGTTCTTGGGGGAGAGTGGAGCCACACAACAGGAGGCTGAAGCACTTGCTTTGAAACTAAAAACTGTGAAGTGCAATTTGGAAAAAGTCCAGCTGTTGCTTCAGGAGAAATACAGTGAGGACCAGGTAAAATATGGCTACGTATAGATATGTATGTAGATATATGTATGTGGTAGACGATCAGGAAGGAAGTGGGTGGAGGTGATGAAACAACTACAGGGGAATTATACTAAGAAAGAATTCTGCTTCTGTAACCTGTAAGGGACAGTTGCTCTGGCTTTTGTTACTACTTTCATTTTGCTGTGCAGTTTTTCTGTCTAGCTGGTTGTTAGTAGTGATAGTGTTGATTTGATTTGGTTATGACCTAGAAGCATTTTGTGCTTATAAATGAAAATGTGCATCTTATGAGTAGGATCTTGCTTTATAAGATTTGCATCCGTACTTAGGAGATGGTGGTTCCTACTTGGAGGACTTATATTACAGAAATAAGATTAGCTGAAAACACACAGGCCACGTCATTACCTGTCATCCTAATATGTTCTCTTAAAAAAATCTACTTATGTTATAGACATAAGGGGTATTTGAATTTAAAAGCATAATGCTATTTCTCTTTTGGAATATATATATATTTTTTTACTTTGTTCTAAAGGAAAAATAGCAATAGATTCCCTAACTTTTAGTAATTCATTGAATGAAGTAAATTGAGGAAGCAATAAGATGACCACTTCATCAAATGTAGTGTTTTTTTGAAGTTGTTAGGAAATAAGTACATTAAATCATAGTAGTAATTACAGTAAATAACAAAATGTAGTACTTTGCTTCATATAATATGTTTCCATGCTGTAATCTCATTATTAAAATTGAAATAAAGTGGATCATTTTTTAATATAAAGTTTGCCACCATAAAATTTTTTTGCAGCATTCTACCATTCTGAAGAAACCTTCAAAGCATCAAAGAGTTCTCCAAACAGATAACCTTTCTGAATTCAAATCTGTTGTAATGGAAAGGCCACAATTCAGCAGACAGAAAGATTTTCAGCAGAAACAGGTAATACAATTTCAGCCCTTAAGAGTTATAAGGATAAGAGTAAAGGTTTCTCTATGGAATTTCCCTTGGAACTAAATACTGAGCTGCCATTGGATCATTTTCTTATGTAACTGAATGGAAAGTGTATGTGTAGGTCTTCATTTGTGTGCAGCAGCTCTGAATTTTGAGGATTTACTATAGCGGCTGCTTTGCTCCTACCGCTACTATTAGGGACACTCTAACTTTGCTACTTTATTAACTTGCATCTTATATCAAACTAAGTGAGTATGTTTGGGGTGCACTTAACCTCTGCAACTGCAACACCTCAATGTGTTAGTATATTTTTGGTGGTTTTCCATGTGTGTAATATGTACTAAACAACACTTGGTCTTTTTTATTTTATTATCATTTTTTTAATGTACTTTTTTTTAATGTTTATTATTTACTTATTTATTTATTGTTAAATTTAATGGGGTGACATTGATTGGTAACAATTACACTTGGTCTTTATGTGAATGTTTTACGTAGGTTTTTGAGAACTACAAGGTAATGAGAATAAGCAAGCAAAAAAGAAAAACAGTAAATTATGATTTAAGAAGTGTTTCAAAATCAGATTATCTCAATGGAAGAAACCCTTGGGTACTAATTGAAAATCTTGATTGGTTGAACCATTTGTACCTTATTCAATTGTAGGTTCTGGAGTTGAAACCAATGGAACAGAAAGATTTAATCAAATTCATAGAATTTACTGCCAAGAAAATCTGGCCCAAGTCTTGCCAACAAGATAAAGATATAACTCAGAAATCACCTGTGAGGTAAAACATTTTTAAAAAGCTGAGCATTCAGTAGTTTGATGGTTGGGAGAACTAAGAATGTTTTTCACTTATAAAACATCATCTGAAGGTAATAGATATTTTGTATGTTGATTATTCTTTTTACCTTTTATTTTTCCTTAAAAGAGCGGAGGCATCTAGCCTCGAAAATGATTCCCTAGACTCAGTCTTGTCAACTCAGAAGCAAAGTGGAGACAAATGGCAATATCTAGATCATGAACTCACATCAAAAATAAGGCTGCCTCTTCCTCAGCTTGTGGAGCCTCAGGTCAGTGTGTGTCTGCACACATTGTAAATAAGCATGTTTATCTTTGAAAGTCCCATGGGCGTTCATTAAATACACATGTGTCCTCTGCATTATATGGCAATTTATTTTCGGAAAGCTAAGATGCCAAGTGGATGTTTTTCACTTGGTTGACCCTTTTCCACCCTCCTGGAAATGTGCATTAAGTACCCTTTCATTGTGCTTCTGTAGCATCTATGCCTGTTTATTTGTCTGTATTACCTATTAGATGGTATGGGAAGAAAGGCCATGTCTGCCTGGCTCACATTTGAGTGCCTGGCATAGCACTTGGAACATCATAAAATCTCGATTACTCTATATTGAATGAATAACAGGACAAATCATATATATAGAAAACACTTTAAAAATGATACAGTGCTCTATGAGTTACATTCATTGATCAAAAGATTAGTTGGAATCTGCATTGTGTTGGCTCCTGTGCCAGTGATACCTGTCAATAGGTATTCCCACCAACACAGCTTATCATTGCCATTGCCGGTTTTATTTATCCTGTGTCAGCTGCTACTGGATTTCTCTGAACAGGGAGCCCATGAGCAGCATAGCACTGTTGCTCACAGCTAATCAAGCTTCTGCCTTCAACTTTGTACTCAAACTTCCCAGGCAAAGGTTACCACTGATTTCCCAATTCCCCAATCTGGTGGGAACTTTTCAGTTATCTTGTAAAAGGTGTCCCAAAATTCACGCAATATTTGAATTTTGTGTCATTTGTGCGGTAAAGTGTTGTCAACGAAAAAAAAAAGACAGTGTGACAGCTGACAGTTCATGGTTATTAAAAATGGAGCGCTGCACAAAAGAACAACGCTTTTTCATTGTTGAGCAATGAAAATTTACAATTTTTAATTATAAACCTATGTTTACTATCAAAATTCTTGCGTGAATTTTGGGACACTCTTTACTCTGCAGAAAACTATATTTGACCAATTGAAGTTGAATCGAACTCATTGGGAGGGCTTTGGATTTGGTTTCTCCTTGTTATACACATGGCTATAGCATGTATGTCGCTCTGTTTCCAAGAGTAGTTCTTTCCATAAGCAGAGTCATCTATCACCCCACCCTGGTTCTTTTTATGTGTTATGTTTTCCAATTTGAGAAGGAAGTGAACTTTGTATTATTCTCCCTTCTGAAGTCGCAGCTTATTTTCTATACTTATTTAGCATTTCAATAGCAAATTGAGGTGGAAATCTGTCTCTGTAGATGATTGTATTTTATCTTAAGTCTTGGCTATATACTAGGAATGTACTAGTAAATGGAAAGAGAAACAGCTAACCTCTTAACATGGATAGCATTGTTACTAAATTTAAAGGTCAGTGATTTTACTCTATTTTTCAAATTGTGGTTGGTTTTTCCTTGTTTTGATATCTAAACGGACCCTCAAGTGTCTAAGTACAGCCTGTTATGACTTTTCAGAGCTGCACAAAACATTTAAAATTTAATTATTTTTTCTTATAAACCAAAAAGGTAACTTGGAAGATAGCATGCTAAGACATTTATACTCTTTTACATTAACATCAGCAGGATCTCAAACCATTCGTAATAGTTTCCCTTTTTCAAATAGGTTGCCACAGATATGAGTATTCTACCTAGTGTGAGTGTGTATAACTTCAGATGCCCAACAACTGAAGAACTGAAAACTTATACCACCCAACTTGAAGACCTTCGTCAAGAAGGAAATAGTCTTCAGACACAGGTAGTAACAGCTGCACGTTATGTCTTCCTCATTGCAATAACAAAAAAGAAGGGAGATGTGATCTTGTAAATCGGTCATAATTTTATTTGTAGACAAATAATAGAACACATCATGGAATGGGTCCTAGAATTGCAAATGGAATTTATCTCTTAACTCTGATCAATGTGGTGGTGGCTGCCTAGAGCACCGAGTGTAGAAACTTCTGAACCTGAGTTTACAATGAGCAGGAACAAGGATCATGATTGATTAGTACTGTCTGCATTGGTGCTCTGGGTTGGAAGGAGGGAGGGAGTATCAGCAAGGTTTCCAACCTTGAGTAGGCTTAATGCTGAAACGGTGTGCTTGGTAATGTTAAGTATTCATCACAGAAGATAGTAGAAAACAGAGCCGAAAGTGGGGTGATTACTACCTTTGGCAAGCTCTTAAATCACTTATAACTGTTCAAAATTTCAAGGTGATCATGGGTAAAGAAAAAGAGGTATGGTTCCAACAGTTTGTGCTAAAACAGACCTGTGGCTCTTAAACTCACCAGGGCACGATTTCACAACTCTAGGGCCCCCATTGGAGTTCTGCATCTAAGGAGGGCCTTACAATCAGCTCATAAATGACCCTCCGAACTCCCCCAGCTCCACAGTCCATTCCTATCTTTTTAAAAATTGAGATATAATTGACATATTAGTTTCAGGTGTACAACATAATGATTCACGATTTGTATTATTGTGAAATGCTAACCCAATAAGTCTAATTAACATCTGTCACCACACCTAGTTATAAGGTGTTTTTCTTGTGATGAGTTAAGATCTTTCTCTTAGCAACTTTCAAATATGCAATATAGTAATATTAACTGTAGAACACTAGAGGCTGTGCATTAAACGACAAAAGCCCTCCTCAATAATGGCTAACTACCAGTAAGCTCACTGCTTGGAGCCTAAAATTTGAATGCTGCTGTAGTCCTTATGTTTTCCAGGTTATCTGGGGCACGGCCTTGTTTACGATGAAGCCAGGATGCTGTAGCATCCCTAGCTTTAAGATACTATACTTTCTTCTAATCACCCCCTCTAAGTTTCTTAACTTCTTTTCCTTCACCAGAACATAACTTAGTTTCCTTAACCCATTTTCTTTTACATTAAAATGTGGAAGGCCAGGAGCTGAGGGAAGAGAAATAGTGTGAATTATCTGGGACCACACTTCTACCTGGGTGGTCCTGCTAAGGAAATCCTTCCACGTATGGTTTATCTTTTTTTTTTTTTTTTTTTAAGATTTATTTTTATTGTTTTTGACAGAGAGAGACAGAGACAGGGAGAAGGGGGAGGGCCCAGAACAGTCTCATAGTTGTACATCATTGGTTTTTCCACATAGTTTTATTCCACAGGTGGGCGTGGGGCTGCACAGGGCAGGAAATGGGCCGGGGTCTCACCCCGGTGAGAACTGAACTGGAGGAACTCCCCAGTTCAGCATATGGGTCAGCACGGCCGGGGCTGGGATTCGATCCTTGGTTCCCAGGGCTGCAAAGTGAGTGCCTAACCCACTGAGCCATCCCAGCTTCCCTTATTTTTTAATTCCATTTGATAGTCAACTCCCTACCTAACATTGAGTTTCACAAACTTGTTTTTCTCAGAGTTAACATCTTATTTATTCTGCTATCTATTTCACAAAGTGTTTTAAGTGACTAATTATACAAAAGTATAACATAAATTGTAAACTATAACAGAAACCATGGAAAATGTAGGCTTAGGAAGACAAAGAATCCTAATGGTTTTTGTTTCTTCTCTCAATTCAGGAAAATGTGACAGAAGAAACATACATAGACTTGGATAACAAAATATTTGAGCTATTTCTGACTCTCAGCCAGTGCCTGGGCAGTGTGGAGGAGATGCTGCAGACTCCCAGGCTCTTCAGAGAGGACATGTATGGCCAGCAGATGTTCTGTGAGGTAGGGAGCTTCCAACAAGCCCAGGTGTTGACCATTACAACAGACAGCCCACTATTTAAGCCACACTTGACACCTCTTAAGCTCAGAACTCATTCACTGTATCTTCCTGCCTCTCAACTTTGCAGACACTGGCTCTCGAGTTGAAGAAGCTTTACTTATCAATGAGTGACAAGAAAGATGATCTTTTGAAAGCCATGAATTGGCCTGGCAAGAACACCAGCTTATTCCCAGAATGTTTTGATAACCTCCATGCTTACCTGGAGCACACACAGGCTACAGTTGCGTCTAGAAGCAAGGCCCTGAAAGCTGGCCTCGACTATAACGGCAGTTACCAGGTACAGGTCTGGGTACTCTGCCAAGTTTGGCATTGTTTTACGTTATAGCACGGACTCCTAAGTTCCTTTCATTCCTATTCCTCATGGCATTGTGAGTAGGAATTGCTAAGGGAAGTGGTGAAACATTCTTTCTGCGGAAGTCTTTAAATTAGTTGTGCTGATCATGGTTAGAGACCATTTCAAAGTGAGTCCATTTCTAAAGTCTCGGATGTAAATTTATTATGTTGAGCTAAAGTAATGTTTCTTTCCTATATTATCTTCAGCTACTTACTGGGTATTGTATGGGAGGATTTCTGGAAAAGAGGGAGCCATTAAAGTTTTTGAGCAAAGGAATGAGTTTGTGAATGTTCCAGGTAGATTCATCTGGCAGTTGTTTAATGTGGATTAGTGGAGAGATGTGAGACAGGTTGGCTGGTTAGGAAGCTACTAAAATTGTCCAATAAAAAAATGAAACAATGCTTATGAAGGGATCTTGCCCATAAAATCAAACCTGAATCTGATAAAGCCTCTAGAATATAAGTAAAATACAAATAGACACAAGGGAAGAAGAGCATGTTAAGCAGCACAGTGGGAGTGCAGTCAGCCAAACCCAGACAGTGGGAAGATGTACAGAATAAATGACCCATTTTCTACACACACACCACCCCACCCCCTCCCCCGTGCAAGAAACAAAAGAGATGGGTGGGAATCCTGTAGGTTAAAGGAGACTTAAGGCGCCTGTTAATCCATTGCAATCTATTGGACTTCATTTAGATCCCAATTCAAACAGACCAACAAAAAAAATAAATTATATATAACTTGAACAATGTGGCTCTTGTCGGGACTATTAATACTAAGGAATTACTGATTTATAGTATTTTTAAAGGGAGGAGTCTTTATCTTTTAGAGATACATACTGGTGAAATAATATGCCTGGCATTTGCTTCAAAATAATCTGAGGGAAGGCAGGTTAGGTACAGTCACAAAAGCTCAGGGGAGAATACGGAAGAGAGAGATGACCATCCACAAGTCAGTAATGGTTAAAGCTGGATCATGGTAATGCAGATTTCTCTATTTTACTACGCATTTGAAATTTCTGATAACATAAAAATTAAAAAACAACTAAGTTTTCTTTTTCTTGTATCTGTATTTTTTAAATGTATTAGGGTGACATTGATTAATAAAATCACCTATAATATAGCATTTATATATTGCATTGTGTGTTCACAGCCCAAAGTCAAATCTCCCTTCAGTCACCATACATTATTTGACCCCTTTTACCTTTTTCTACCACCCCCGTAACCTCTCATTTCCCTCTGGTAACCACTGAACTATTGAAAGATAACTAAATTTTTTTAAAAAGGTATTGAAGACTTAAATGAAATTCTCAATATTTTTCTTATTTATCTTTTCATACAGAATGAAATAAAGCGATTATATGATCAACTTATTAAGAATAAAACATCTTTACAACAGTCTTTGAATGAAATTAGTGGCCAGAGTATTGATGAACAGTTCCAGGTAATCAAGTCAAAATAACTCCAGCTGACCTAACTTTGGACCAAAATCTTGTATACAAGCTATGCTTATATCCACTTCCCTTTGTGAGCAATGGCAAGGCTTAAGTTTAAAAAAAAAAAAAAAGGAGGAAAAATATTTATGTTGACCTTCAAAAAATCTCTTAATTAGTACTTTATGAGGTGTAAACCAAAACAACAAAAAAACCATTGTTGCCTATTAATTGGGCAAAATATTAAGTTTGTGCAGTGTTGGGAGACGGACCTACACCTTCTTGGGCTGGGGGCTGACTGGCCCAGTTTCTAGGGCTCTTTGGCTAGACTATATCAGAATTTTTAATTGTAAATGTCTTTCATTCAGTAGCTTTTTCACTTCTTTCATTTATCCAGTGGGTATTAATTGACAGCCTACTATGTTTAGGCACTGTTCAAGGTGTTTGGTTGCACTTATCCTGAGGAAAGTGCATAAAGATAAATGTATACATAAATACTCAAAGATGCACCTGGCAGCACTGCTTAAATTAAAAACTCTCAATAGTCCAGAAGTCTGTTAAGAACAGACTGTTGCTAACAGTATGTAGCCTTTAATGGCACATCATGTGTGTTTAAAAGGAGCCAGATATGTTTGTACTGATTTGAGGAGTTGCTGAGGATCTGATAAGCAAGGGATGCAAACTGCAGTACAGAATGCATGCAATTCATTGAGTTTAAGGATGTGCACATGTACCTCTACTGGGACATGCTTAGAACACATTAAGAATAAACTGAACTGTGGATCTTTTGGGGAGAGCTAGAGTTGAGGAGGGAAAACAGGACTTTCATTTTCCCTTAATTCTTTACTGTTCAATTTTTAAACATGAATATGTATGCTCCTGCAACACCCATATTAAAGTGTTTTGCTTTTTCATATTGTCTCTTTAGAAAGCAGATGCATATACAGTGGAGCTGCTGAACTCTGAGAGCCGAGTGGCAAAACTAAGAGCCGAAGGGGAGACACTTCATCTACCTTATGCTTTACTCCAAGAGATTTACAAATTAGAGGTATGTCTGAGCAAAAACATTCAGCCAGTGAATTACTGTGATTATCAGGAGTAAGACTTTTTTCTTCCCCCAAGGGAGTTTAGATTTGTTCTTCATTTGGATTATTTCCATGTTTGGATGAAAATGTTTGTGCACACCTGCTCTTTCTTTTCAGGATGTACTTGACAGTATGTGGGGTGTCCTGAGAGGCAGATACTCAGAACTCAGCAGCCCTTTCATCACAGAGAGCCAGCAAGATGCTTTGTTGCAAGGCATGGTGGAACTAGTGAATATTGGGAAGGAAAAGCTTGCTCATGACCACTTACAACAAACCAAAAGTAAAGCTGCCTTACAAGCGCAAATAAAAAATCACAAGGTAAGACACACAAATCAGATCACCTTTTCATAGACTAAGTTTTTCTGAGTGGTAACAGAGAGCATTCATTTTCTTTCTTGGTGAAATATACATCATGTCATTCTTTTAACAAACATTTATTGAAGTGCTCACTCTGTACTAGGAATCCTGCTAAACTCTTAAGAATATTATTGTGAATGAAAGTAAATTGTAGTTCCTTATATTCATGGAGCTTTCAGATGATTGAGAAGACATATGAAGGAGTCTTTCAAACAAATTTATATTAAATTTGGGATGCATGTTTGGAGAGAATTCAATGGGGGAAATTGAATTTGGGAGGTTAGGAAAGGCTCTCCTGAGAACTGATATAAAAAAGAAATACCTATTTAAATATATAGATGGGAAAGCTGGGATGTCTCAGTGGGTTAAGCGCTCGCTTTGAAGCCCCGGGACTGAGGATCGAATCCCGGCCCTGGCCCATGTGGACCCACATGCTGAACTGGGGTGTGCCCCCAGTTCAGTTCTTGCCGGGCGGGACCTATGTGGGAGATTCCCGGCCCCGTTCCTGCCCTGCGCAGCCCTGTGCCCACCTGTGGAGTGAAACATATGGAAAACTAATGTAAACTATGGAGACTGCTCTCGGCCCTCCCCCCCCCTTCTCTCTGTCTCTCTGTTTCTGTCAAAAGTCAATAAAAGAAATCTTTAAATAAATAAATAAATATATATGTAGATGTATACCTAGTAGAACACTACAGGAAACCCTTTAGTTTCTTCATTTCGTTAAATGGAAAACCTCATAATCACCAATTAAAGATATGCAGTAACTTATGTGCAAATAATAAAAAATGTGGAAGACATAGTTCCTACTTTCAATAAGCTTAATTAAGTCAAGGCCTTTGATAAGAAGACCTTAGTCTAATGTATAAAGAATGGAGACGAAGAGGAGAAAATAGTATCAGTTGATATCAGTGTGCTGGGCCCTGTGCTAGCTGCTTTTGTAAACCTGTTTATGTACCCTTTTCAAGGAAGAGGAGAAGGATTCACATAAGAGATACCTCCAAACAGTCAGGATAGCTGATGTAAATGGAGAAGAAGTGTGTGAAGGAAAGCCTTCCCCTTTGAATGTTCTTAAAGTGGTCTCCTGGGAACTTTTATGTACCAGGATTCCAACAGGCCCTGTCAAAGAATTCCCTTTATTTAGTCACTTTATTGAGTAGAAGAGTCAGAGTTTAGGAACCCCCCAGCTGCTGTTTATATGGGCTCCTGGGGCTAACACATCTATCCATCCAACTTACAGTGCTGAAATGAATCAGCTACATGAGTAAAGTTTCTTAAACCTCAGAATAACTTGGGAAAATTTCACTGGAAATTGAAATTGACTGATTAATAATACTTGCCCTTTAACATAGACTGTTTTGTGGAAAATATTACTTGGGACGATTTTTCTTTATGAATTGTTAAAATATTACTGTTAAAAAACTAAAGTATACATAGTCAATTTTGTTTTTTCATATGTTTGATTCTGCATAGCTGTCCTGGGATTTTGAGTTAAAAAAGTAAATATAACAGTATTAAAACCTCCATTTAACAGCTTTTTTTCCAGAAGCTTGTTGCAGACATGCTATTGACCCAAACATACTCCAACAAAATGCTTCCTTCTTTGTGGCAAAAGAAAGAGTCATTTTGGGCAGAACAAGTAAAAGAAGTTAAATTACTTGAAGAAAAATCACACCAAACTGGAATAAAGCTACAGAGTTTGTTGCAGGTATTTGGTTTATATAAACTTAACCTGGGAATCCCAGATTTTCAACCACCACCTCCAGTTGTTGAAAACAAGTGTCTGGTTATCATTGAGTAGTTAAGGAACTAACAATGCAGAATGTGGAACCCGTTCTGGTTCTGACTAGTACTCCCTGAATAAACTAATATCCGAGGTTTCTTTTATGTAAATTAGGGATGCCACAGTATCTTTCACCTTCTAGGTTTGTGTAGTTCAAATAAACTTGAAAGCACATTGAGCTCTTGAATGCGATCATTTGTACAAAATAGTCAGTGGTTCAGAAACTACTTCCTGAAGAGGAAAGGCTCAGATGTTCTTTCGGTTGCTGAAGTGGATTTAATGACAATCTTGTCCCAATTCAAGGAAAAAATAAAGCTTTCACAAAGCTCGCCATTTCAAGGTCCCCCCCCCCCCTTTAACTTTATGAACATGGTGAATGTTAGCACATAAAGGAAACAAAAAACAAGGAAATTTTCCACTTTATAATGTGATATGTGGTATTATTTTATGCTAATAAAATTTTCTGGTTAGTGTGTCAAATTGATATGTATAGTAATAATGTATGGTATTGAAAAAAAGACTTTCTGATCCCAGTGAGTGCCCCTAAAAGCCAGGTGACCTGCTATTTCAATAGATATGAGAATTAGTAAGGTGGTTATTTTTCTAGCCAATGATACTTAGTGTTCATCAGTCTGCCTTATAGTGTGCTGAGAACCTAGAGGTGGGCTTCTATGGAAACAACTCCCCTGATGAAGTACAGTATAAACATTCTGCCTCAAACAGTGGAATCATACTTTAAGCAGTACCATACAGTAGGGTAGTGTTCAGGCCACTGGGATTTAGAGCAGGGAGGGCAGAAGCAGTCTTAACAGGAGCTTCTTCTGAGAAAAGCTTTAAAAATTACCCTTTACCTTTCCAATTAAAAGAGACTTGTGTACAGCTGAGAACATAACATGGTTTAACTTAATCATATCAGTCCCTATCCAATTTGAGCCAAGCACAAAATACTAATGCCAACTGGATTTTTAAAAACTTTCTACGGAGGCAATGGAATAATTTTCCATTAGACACTCAGCTCTTCCTAGAGTGGGTTATATCTCTCAGAAACCCCTGGTCTGTGCTTTGATTTTGTGCAGTCTGAGTTCAGTTTTAGTTTTATGCTTCTAGAAAAATGACAAAATTAATCTAGAAAAGGGTTCCTACTGATTTTTTTATGTTCCTAATATTCTAGAAATGGGAAGATTTTGATGAAAACTATGCATCTCTTGAAAAGGACCTGGAAATTCTTATATCTACATTGCCCTCTGTGAGTTTGGTGGAAGAGACAGAGGAAAGGTTACTGGAAAGGATTTCATTTTACCAGGTATTTTGCTTCTTTTTAAGCTGTCAAAGGCATGGTCTGTAGCACTTTGTGTTTTTATTTTGGTTTGACTGAACTGCTTGATTTTGAAGGTGAACGATTTGAATTGAAATGTTTATCATACAGCTGACTGTTTAACACATTTGGGGAGATTGCAGGTTTAATTGAGAGCAATTCCCCATAACCACCTTTCTTCCTTGGGGCTGAGGACCTTGGTTTGTGTCCTGGCTCTCAATTTCGCTTCTGTCACCTTTCTTGTCTCTAAGCCTTAGTTTCTTTCTCTGCAGAATGTAGATAATCAAAACTATTTCTCCCTGTCTCAAGAGGTGGATGTCAGTGGTTAGGGAAATGAGCTAAAGTATAGAAAGAACTTTGTAAACCCTGGGCTTCTAAACATATATTTAGTTTTATTACTACAGTGAAGCTCTGATTGGAAATAGTCTATACAACAGACAATCATCTATTACCTGCCACAAAGCATCATAAAAACACTTCAAAATTTTAAATTTTTCTTGGGTAGTTTTTAGTATTATTATCAAAGTTTCTGTGTCTCAGATTTTGATGCCACAGAAAAGATAAAACCTTAAAATGATTTTCGAGTGGCATTGAGAACATGAGCAACAAGATAAATATGAATTTTAAATCTTCTCAACAGAAACTTGAAATACTTGGTTTTAACTTTAGAATATATGTAATGAGAATCTGAATTGTGTAGCTAGAGGTTGTTATCAGCCAATCATCTTTAAAACTTCAAAAGCAGTTTGGTTGCCTGCAGAGACTGGCTGGAAAATGAAAGCATGAGATACTTGGCCATTACCCCCATTCCTTGGAGGCATTTACGGTCCTATAAGGAACATTTGTCAGAGGTTGGAACACCGTAGTTATGCTCTTTACGTGGTTAGAAAGCTATAATTGATCCCTTTGCCATCTTATTTTGTTGAACCTCACTCTAAGGTAAATCTTCATTCTTGGTGGGGCAGGAAGCTGCAGTTGAATTCTTTGTTAGCCTAGTGACACAGAAGGTTCCATCTGAACAGCTGAAAGGCTATAGTTGAGAACAGCATTTCAAACCTATTAATATTAAGAAACAGTTACTAATTAGCCAAACTGATAATAAGCCTGATTATTTCCTTAAAAGTGGCTATGTCTCTTAAAATGTAACCTGTGATTCTATTAAAAACAAAACAGTTGTTCCAAGACAGTTAAATAAATTTGCCAGACTAAAAGAAGTAAGATGTCTGGTGAAGCCCATCTTATTTACAGACTGCTTAAAGTCGCTCTCAGTCTCACGCATTGTGGAGGGATTTGCGTGTACTTGATGGGTGGACCTCTATGGACCATAGAATGTAGGCGTCAGTTGCATGGCCTCCGGAGTCAAATCGAACCTGTGTTCAAATGCTGGCTCCACACCTCATGGGCTGAGTGCAGTCTTAACTGTGTGTATAAAATGAGGAAATTGAAACCTCTCAGAGAGGCTCTAAAAATGTAGTGTCTCTCACTGCAGGCTTAGAAAATTAGAATTTTTGGGGAAGCCGGATGGCTCAGTGGGTTAAGCGCTCACTTTACAGCGCTGGGGGACCAAGGATTGAATCCCGGCCCCGGCCTGTCTGGAACAATAAGAAAAAAAATAATCTAAAAGAAAATTAGAATTTTTTTTTTTAACTTACGTTGCACATTTTATTGTAGTGCATGGGGCAGTGGGGTGGCGTTACAAATGGGAGTGATGGAAAGGACATTGGATGTAGAATTTTTGGTACTTTTTAACAAGGCTTAAGTTAATTGGAAAATAGCAAAAGTTCTATTTTGATCATAATTTAAGAATTAAATTTATTAATAAATAGCTGTCAGGATCAATGTCATTAGCTAAACCCAACTGTGGAAGATAATTGCCTTTAGACAGAGTTCAGAGGGTCAATTGAATTCACAATTTTGAAGAATTTTATTTTTCTTTTCATGACGTTTATTAATGATTTGCTGTCTGCTTTACCAGTAATTTACTTTCCCAAGGTCCTCCTCTTCCTTTCTCCCTACTGAGTCCTTACATTTAGAAGACTCTTGAAATGATTTTTTCCTACTATTTAGGTCTAAAGGATAGTAAAGAGATGCTTCCTTATTTATCCGCTTCATACCTAGGTTGCAATATAAAATGCTTACAGGGTCCAGGCAAAGGAACAGAAAAAGGGACATTACCTGGGTCTACAGTCGGAGGGGAGGTGGGAGCTGTGGTGGAGGGGGAACCAGAGAGCAGGCTCTTCTAAAGGAGGCTACTGCTGCTCTGTTTCAGCCCATCTTTGCCCCGTGACAGTGCAGACCCTTGGCTAGATCCAGTTTTCCCAGAGTCACAGGAAATCATGATTTCTATATAAAATGTCTTGTTTTTCAAAATAATCTTAGGTCACACAAAACCTGGTAGCAAGCTGAATGTGCCCATAGCCAGCCAGCTTTTTGTTTTGTTTTGTTTTTAGGTGGAGGAATTACTGTCGATCTAAATCTGTGAATGTTTTTCTGTTTGTGTGTATAAGTCTATAGAGCTGAACCCTTGCTGTAGAAATGCCTTAGTTGGGGCCTCTTGTTGTGAGAGGCGATCAATCCACCATTAATGATGTTTGCCCAGCCAGACTGCAAGTGTCTTGAGGGTTAGGAAAGTAGCAGTACTTCTTCAGTGGCCTCTACTATAGGTTTTTAAGGAAGTATTTCTCCATAGTTTGGCCGCTTCCATTTTTAAATAATTCAGTCTATGACTTGACTTTTACTAGCAAATAAAAAGAAACATTGATGAGAAGCACGCCCGGCTTTACCAGGCGCTGAATGAAGGCAAACAGCTGGTGGCATCCGTGAGCTCTTCTGAACTAGAGGGCCAGATTGCAAAACTGGAAGAGCAGTGGTTGTCCCTGAACAAAAAAGTTGACCATGAACTACACAGACTACAAACGCTACTCAAGTATCTGCTCAGGTATGCGTCCTTGGGGATTGACGAGGCGACACATTTTGCTATGGAGAAAGACCTCAGAGAGATTCTGGAGTCAACCGGACTCTACATGTGATCCCTCAATTGTACAGTTTTTCTTTAACAATCTGAGGCAGTTGGGTCCCTCTTCTGGGCAAAATGGGATCTAGAGTCTCTGATACTAGTTTGCTAACTTCAGGGTAATCTATAATCAGCTCTCTGGAAATGAGGAATTATAAAATTATACACGTTACCTTTATACCCTCATGTTGCTCTCTCATACTCCCTACCAAAAGTTTTAAAATTGAAAAATATTTAATATTTTTAGCTATCAGAATGGTTTGGAAAAGTCTTCAGAGTTCTTCAGAGACTTTTTTTAACCATAGCAAGTAAATATGTTGACATTCACAGTACTTTGCTATTGCTGGTTATATTTTTATTATAAGCAAATCTATAAGAGGACATTTGATGAATAAAAAATAATCTCTCCTTGCCCATGGGTTTACTTTTATGTAGCTTTGATTTTAAAAAAGAAGTTTTTAAAGGATATTTTAGATTTAAAAATGCTACTTTTGTTCTTGATTTAGTCATAAGAGAGTCATAGGAGAATCAGATTTGGGATGTGGGATAAAATGGGATAGTCCTTAAAAACATAATGATTTTCTGAATAACAGAGCTGAGCAACAAAGGAAAACATGAAGTAAAATAAGAAAATATACTGATGTTGCATATCATCAATGGAGTATATTTCTAACTTCCCTTCTCTCTCACTTGGTACCTGTTAGTTACAACAGAGATTCAGATCAGTTAACCAAGTGGTTGGAATCTTCTCAGCAAACTCTGAACTACTGGAAAGAACAGTCCCTCAATGTGTCTCAGGACTTGGATACGATCAGAAGCAACATAGACAGTTTTTTTGTAAGTTGTAGTAGAATGTACTCAGATAATTATCTGTCAGAAATAAATAACAGGAAAATGATGAGGGTTGATGTGATAGTCTTCATAATCATTTGTGGAATAAGACTTAGACTAATGTCAGCTAAATTCTCCAATCTTAAAATTGTTTATACTATTCATTTATATATTTATAATAATGATACAGTTTGTTTTTAATTGACCCTATGAAATGTATATACATTTAAAACTTGCTCTCTCATGGAGCTTGTTTTACAAATGTAGAAAATAACTCCCCTGCCCCCACAATTTCTTCACAGAATTATTAATTCAGAAATGTCAAAATTAATACATGGTTTTAAATTGTATGCAAAACTGATATATCTTCTAAAATGTTCTATTGTTTAAAGAAAAGAAAGTGTTTTGTGATATACATGACACTTTTGAAACCTTTTAGTCTTCCCTTAGTCTTTTGTTTATTTTTTATATTTTGTAGCTATGATTACTCATTTTGGTATTAAAATGTCGATATTTTAAAATATACTTAAAAAAAACCTAAAAGTACACAGGATGCTCCAGATATTTTAGTTAAAAATTTGTTGAATTTAGTTCATTTAATATGAACTTTGCATTTTATACATTTTTTAAGTTGAAATGATTTGTCTATTTTTTAAAATGTTAATCCACAAGATTATAAGCCACTCTAGGGGCAGGGATGCCATCTCTTTTGTTCCCCTCCATATATCTAATGCCTAAAACAGGGCCTGACACTTAGAAAAAATGTGTGTGCACATGCACATGTGTGTATATGTGCATTTCACATACACACATATACATCCACATACAAATACTTACTATTTGATTTGAATTATTTTTTGTTTTATACTCTGACCAGTTATTTTGACTCTTAATTATTCTATGCTATATTTAAATTTTAAAAGTTTCTAAATGTTAAAACTTTCCTTTAGGAGTTTTCAAAGGAACTTGATGAAAAATCCTCCTTGAAGACTGCAGTTATAAGCACTGGGAACCAACTTCTTCACCTGAAAGAAGCTGATACGGCTACACTGAGAGCTTCTTTAGCACAGTTTGAACAACAGTGGACAGTGCTCATAACTCAGCTTCCAGATATTCAAGAAAAACTTCACCAGGTAAATAAAGACCCAGCATCTGAATTAGCATTCACTTGTTAGCTCACAACTATTTTTAAATTATTTCTTTGACTCAATAATTTTCATTGACACTACCTATTTTTCTTTGGCATCATTGAATGTAGGTCCTAATTACTGGACTCTCCTCCAATGGGATCTTTCTTGAGAAAGAAATCAGGCTTAATTACTCTATTTCCCAGTTTATCAGCATCACTGTTTTAGTTTATGTGAAGGTCATTGTCATTGTTTTGGGGTCACTTATTCTAAGCTTGAATGCTGGGTTTGTTTTTGTGACTAACCTGCATAATTATGTAGCAAAACCTTTTTATCAAACCAGATATCATCTTGAGTGATGCCTTGATTCATTTTGTTAACTGCAAGTAATTAAATGGAAATCATTTTGTCCTTGCAGCTTCAGATGGAGAAATTGCCATCTCGTAAAGCAATCACAGAAATGATTAGCTGGATGAACAATGTGGAGCATCAAACTACAGGGGCAGACTCTGAGCTTTCCCTGAGTTCTGCGTCTCAAGTTAAAAATCTTCTTCAGAAGTACAAGGTAATTCTACAAAAAGAGCCAGAGGCCTTTCGTTAAATAAGGCAAGTCAGTCAAAGGGGAAATACTGAACAAAGAGATGTATAGGATATAATTTAGAAAAACTAATTCTAAGTGTTAGGAATGGCCTGGTTGGTGATTCTCTAGGCTTCTAGAAGTGAGTGCATTTGCTCTTAAATGGCTTAAGTTCCTGCAGTAGCTCTCATCACCACAGGACAAATGGAAACTTTTACCTGGCTCTGGCCGCCCTTCATCTCTCCAGCGTCTTTTCATTCCCCATGCAAACCCTGGGCTCTGCTTGAGCCCAAAGCCTTTCGGTCCCTCAGCTGCTTCTAGCAATCTCCTTTCTCATACTTTTTGTAACTGCTGCCCCCTCGGTCTGGAATTGCAGTGCTCAGCTTTTAGCTATAAAAATCCTCGTAGTCATCCTTAGTCATCCTTCAAGAGTCAGCTCAAGTATCTTCTCATTTGGAAATCTACCCCTGACTCTCCCGGCCAGAATAGTTTACTTCCTGGGTTTAGGTGCTATCAATAGTTCCTATTACACAGTATTACAATTATTTGCTTTCTTGTCTGTCTCCCCACCTTGACTTAGCTTCTTGAGAGCAAGGACTATACTTCACCTCCCTGAAATAGCACACCTAGCTCAATACCTGGCAGCCAATAGGTGTAAAGTGAGTGTTCTTTTGTATTTCCAAAAAGTCTCTTCACTCAAAGCCAGCACCTGCTGGGGTTGGAGAAGGTAGAAGGTATCTCCTGACAGGTGCCCCTTGATTAATGGATGGGACCTTGGCACCCCCTACAGGTACCAAAGGGGACCTCCAGTTCATCTAACCTAAGTTCAGGCTTTGGTTGTGTAATTTTGCTTTTGTTTTGTTTTGTTTTAGGAGTTTAGAATGGAAATGGAGTATAAACAATGGATAGTTGACTTTGTTAACCAATCATTACTTCAGTTAAGCACCTGTGATGTGGAAAGTAAGCGCTATGAAAGAACGGAGTTTGCCGAGCACCTGGGGGAGATGAACCGCCAATGGTACCAGGTCCATGGGACACTAAATAGAAAGGTGTGCTCACTTGTCACAATTAATGTAGGGTTTGGTCTTGCAAAAGACAACCTCCTGAAAATTTTTAAAAGATATTCTCATTTCACTTACTGTTAAGCCTAATAATCATCTCAATTATAGCCTTTTCAAACTTAGAAAGCTGTGTTTTATCATTTTTTTCAAAAGATTATGAAGATAGTTCTTGTGTTTGTTTTGAGATTTCTTAGTAGAAAATTGAGCTAGGCAAATGAAGAGAAATTTTATTTGAGATTTCTAGTATTATGTAAGGCTACTAAATGGCAAAGATTTTGACATTTTCTATGGAAGTAGATGTTCAAAAAGAGCAAAGTATTTCAGCTTTGAAAAGATTATAAAGAAGAAAGGAAAATGTATGTGGCCTTTTGGTAGATTTTCATTCCATGACTGAAAAAATTAAGACTTATTCTTGGGACAATGTTTAATATTTACATATAATTGATAGTGGCAACTGGTTGATTGTTTTATTGTGTAGAGAATGCAGACAAATGAACTTATACAATTAAGACTCAAGATCATGAATAGACATAGAACATGAGCAGACAATTCACAAAAGAGAAAATTATAATTAGCAAATAAAATTGGAAAGATTACAGCTTTAGCTATCATGCATTCCAAATAAACATTAATGTAACAATACACACTTCTTAAATTAGAAAAATTTAGCAAAGGTAAAAGGCCGAAACTATCACTTTCATACATTGTAGATAATGGCTTAAATATTCCCCTTTTGGAAAGCATTCTGAAAATTTCAAAAACCGTAATAATCTTTCTCTTTACCTAGCAGTGCACCTCTTACATGTTGATCTTAAGTAAATAGATCTTCAAAAGGTAAAAGATATGTGCACAAATTGTTCAGTTCACAATTATACAGTAAAAGTAGAATATCTTAATTTCCAATTACAGAGGAATAATTAGTCAAGTTATACTGTGTCCGTACATATGAAATATTGGGCAGCCTTTTAAATTAATATAAGGCATATATCATGACACAGCAAGTACCTATGACATTGGAAAATGAATACAAAACTTTACATATGTTACATGTATATATGTATATGTAAATATATAATATTGAATGTTAGCAACATGATTTTGCTATGTTCAGATATTATGGAAGTCCAAAACAGCCAGCTTTCTTAGCAGATTAACTTTTGTCTCAAATGTTAGAATTAAAATTTGCCCTTTAAAAATACGTATTTCCTGACTTATGCATTTATTTCCAAAGTTATTTGGAAATTTTATTTTTCAAAAAATTAGACTCTGAGAAGAAACAAAATTATTCTATTTAAAATATGATGTTTACAGTTTATAGCACATGCTTTAAAATAAATTTTAATTTTCTTATAACTTGTAGATACAACATTTAGAACAGCTTTTGGAAAGTATCACTGAGAATGAAAACAAAATACAGACATTGAACAACTGGATGGAGGCACAAGAGGAGAGACTGAAAACGTTACAAAAACCGGAAAGTGTGATCTCAGTGCAGAAGCTGCTCCTGGATTGTCAGGTGAGGAGACATAACATCTCCTGTCCCCTGTCCCTTGACCTGTGCGGCTCCATCAGGCCTGAGGAGTAGGGCCAAGCTACAGCAGTTTCTGGGGACGCTGCTGCACCCCTGTGTGCTTACTTTCTTATGTCAAATAGATACTTATCCATGGGTTTTACAAAATTGCAAAATGCCTTTTTATGATAAGCAGAAGTACTTTCATAGTGATCATTGTTAAGAGGTTTGAATGTTCAAAGGGAATTTTGACGTAGATATTTTCCAGTTTTTGTGTCTTTTAAAAATTTTATCAAATAGTCTCAAAATTTCTCTGAAGTTTCAGTGATTTTGAGTATTTCATTCTTTTTCTTCAGAGGAAAATTATTTTCTTTCACCTACTGTGTAATGTATTCTAAAAGTACCACTTGTCCTTTGGGACAACTGTCTAAATCACATTTGGGCTTGAGGATGTTGGCTGTGCCCTTTTTTTGTTTAGTTGTCATTTACCGGGGTCACTTAGTCTTTGAGGTGCCCTCACCCAAATGTAGATGAATCCTCCCCACACACCACCCTGATGGTGCCACTCCCTACTGAAAACACTTCAGCTGTCCCTGTATCTTCAGAGGGTCAGACTACTGCTTTCACATTCACTACATGAGGGCAAGGCAGTACTCACTGTCAGAGGTGGAAAGTGCTGTCAAGCCCCAAATCTACTTAGAAGATTACAGGATAATATTGGACATACTGTATGAGCAGCAATACCACCATAAGAAAGAGCTTTATCGAATGGTCCTATCCTGTTTCTGACTACCCACCAGCCCCTTCCACTTTAGAACTCTTACAGCCACCTCAGATCCAGCATATCTCCTGACTTGAAGCCTACATTCCACAGCTCAGCCCTGCACCATCCCCCAGCAGGCCACCCTGGCTCCACTTGAGTTCTAAGCTGTGCACGACGTGGGGTGTTGCCACAATTTTTTTTCCAGATAAGAAAATGCCAACTTGAGGGGTTGACTTAATACCTGGTCAGAAAGCCAGAACGGGGCAGGCTGGGATGGGACTAGATCTCCTGGACCCTTTCTATTAAACCGTGATAAGAAGGACTTGTTCCCTAGACTCTTCCAGAAATATAGACCCTTGAAATTATTGTAGAAATTCATACTGTAATAATTGACATTTATATTCTAATAATTCATTATAAAATTGAGATAATGTTATGATTGGTGTATCGTTGATGTAGTGTTAATTATATACTCTTGTCATTTTTACTTAGAGTGAACACTTATCTCTTACCTTATTAATTATTTTGTGATATTGTGCATATGAAAATTTTTTTCTTTTGCCCTTCCAGGATATAGAAAATCAGCTTGCAATTAAATCCAAAGCACTGGATGAGCTGAGACAAAGTTACCTGACTTTAGAGAGTGGGACACTGCCCCTGTTAGAAGATTCAGCATCCAGAATTGATGGGTTATTTCAAAACAGGAGCGATGTTGTCAGCCAGGTACTAGAATTCATTTGAAGTCCACTATTTCTCGTCACGCATCTGTCTTTTATCTTATTTATTGCTGTTTAATCATGAGGACTTGTTCTGTACCAAAAGCTGAAGAAGCTGCTGAGAAAAATACTGAAGTGCAGTAGAGAAAAGCATTTCAAATCCTGATTTTTTGCGCTGATGAATTATAGGCAAAGCCACAGATTACAACATCGGCAGACTAGAAATCCCCTTGGTTATCTTTGCTTTGTCTAATGCACTCACGGACAAAAATGTGTCATCCCCTAGTCCCAACTGGCATTGTTTCCTGGCCAGATATTTAGGAGTAGCTGTGAAAAGCAGCTCAGAATGCCACAGACAGGGACATGCCTTATGAAGGGAACACTGTTGTCTCATGTAGCCTGTGTTAAACTAGGAGCACAGTCAGCATTGGGAAAGCTCCCGAGGAGAGGAGAAACATTGCCTGTGGTGAGGAGAAAATATAGAGGAAGGGTGTGGAAGACATGTGGTAATTTTGTGAAAGGCGTGTCAAAGTCTGCATTTATTCTTCCCAGGAAGAGACGACCAAAAGAGAAAGGACAGGCATCTCTAGATGTTGCAACCTTAACATTTCTCCACAAATGGAGGGAGAAAAGTATAAATACTTATGAATTATAGGTGTGTCCATGTAACCCAGAGAGTCCTTATTGTAGATTATTTGTCATCTACTAAACTCTAGTTGCAACCATTGGTTCCAGGAGGGAACTGGAAAGAACCTGCGTGAGTAAGATCCATAGGTGACCCTCAGCCTCATTCCTCCTGCAGAACTCAGGCAGGGAAATAGCTTGTGTGTAAGTCATTTGTTAAAGATATCTATGCTCACCAACAAGGGTATAAAGATAAGAAAATAAATGGGTCCTACCTTAAGAACACACAGGCTACTGGAGGAAACTCTTGAATAGATTATTAAAACACAATGAATTAAATATACTATAGATGTGGGGGTAAGGGGAGATTAAATGAAATAATGTGCCACGTTCAGCGCAGCAGTCACAGGATACCGAAAGGGAGAGGTACAAGGAGTTAGGAAAAACAAGAGACAAGTTTAGAGAAAAACGAGGGCTAGGCGGAACCTCTGACTGAGGAACCAAGACCCCAGGCCTGCCGCATGTTTATTGGGACTATTTGCATCAAAGCATTCTTTTTGTCATCGCTTATCTCTAGCATTTGCATCAGGGGATGTGGGATTGTTTGCAGGCGGGAATCCGCCTGTTCCATTTTCTCCAGAACACCAGAACACCTCAAGCTTAGCCAAGATCAACCATTGCTGACAAGGCCTCCAAGGAGGCAGCATTCTGCATGACTCCTTGTTATGTGGCTGGTTTCACCTCTGGCCTTCACCAATAATGTATGTAAAAAATATGTAAATGGTACCAGCATAAGGATAGACATGTAGATACATGGAATTGAATTGAGAGTCCAGAAATAAACTCTGACATTTATGGTCAGTTGATTTTTTGACAAGGATGCAAGACAATTTTGTGGGGGGAAAAGTCTTCAAAAAATGGTACTAGGACAACTGGATATCCTCATTTAAAAGAAGCAAGTTAGACACCTACTTTCATACCGTGTATAAAAATTAACTCAAAATGGAACAAAGATGTAAATGTTCAAGCTAAATAAACAATACAACTCTTAGAAAAAAGATGTAAATCGTCATGACTTTGGATTAGGCAATGGTTTCCTAGATAGAACACCAAGAACACAAGCAACCAAAAAAAATTTTTTTATAAATTGGACTTCATCAAAATTAAACACTTTTATGTTTCAAGTGACATCAAAAGTATAAGAACGCAGATCACAGAATGAGAGAAAAATATTTGCTAATTATGTCTGATAAGACTTGTATCTAGAAAATATGAGTTACTAAAAGTCAGTAATAAAATGAAAATAACCAAATGAAAAAATGAGGTTATGATCTGAATAGATATTTCTCTGAAAAAGACATACAAATGGCCAATAAGCACTTGAAAAGATGCTCAATGACACAACCATCAAGAAAATGCACATTGAAACCACAATGAAATACCGCCAGGATAGCTGTAATAAAGTGAGATGACAGTATTAGCATGGATATGGAGAAATTGAAACCCTCGTACACTGAGGGTGAATGTAAAGTTGTGCAGCTTTAAGCATAGAAACACTGTACGACTCAGCAATTCCATTTCTAGGCATCTATGCGTATACCCAAGAGAAATAGAAACATGTCCACACCAAAAGTGTGTGCACAAATGTTCATAGCAACATGATTCATAATCACTAAAATGTCCACCAACTGATAAATGGATATATAAAATGGTAGAATATTATTCAACCATTAAAGGAATGAAGTATTGATATATGCTATAGTATTGCTGACCTTGAAAACATTATGCTAAGTGAAAGAAGCCAGTCACAAAAGACTACATATGTATGATACCATTAGGTGAAATGTCCAGAACTGGCAAATCTATAAAGTAGATTAGTGTCTAAGGGGAAGGTTGGGGGAAGAATAAAGAGTGACTGCTAATGGGTATGGGGGTGTTTTAGGGAGGGGTGATGAAAGTATTCTAAAACTAATTATGGGGGTTGTATACTTTGAAGAAGTAAATTGTATGATGTGTGAATTATATCTTAATAAAGTTATTATTATTTTTAAAATATCTCCAGAGTCAGTACAGCCTAGTGTTTAAGAGCAAAGGCTTTGCAGTCTCTGCCTAAATAACATTCGTAGCAGCACCATTTTCTGTGTCCTAGGGTGGGTACTTAAGTTCTCTCAGCCTCAATTTTCTAGTCTGTAAAATGGGGATGATAATACCTACTGTTATTTCCACCTTTGTAGCAATGCCTATGTGGCATTCACAGCCCTACTGGCTGATTCCATTTCTAACATTTAGAAAATGTTCCTTCTTATTTCTAATGTAGTGAATTTTGCTTAATAGTTTTTTTATCCTTTCCCTCAAACCACACCTGCCATTTCTTCTCTGTGAAGCTGTACTATCCTAAGGGGTTTACCCTTAAAAGTGCCAGAAATTACAGCTTTATATATGGAAGCCATGAAGGCCATACATAAGTGGCCTTACTGTGGCAGGGCCTTATATGTCCAAGTCATCTCTACAACCCAGATAAGTCTCAGCTTCAGAGAGGTATATAAGGAACACCCTCCTGCCTCCTTTTATTCTTTCATTCTTTTATTCTTAACTTAATGACTCTGGTTCTTTTTCTGAGCCATCCAGCCCTTACACAGACATTTTGTCCACTTAATTGCTAATATGGGGCTAACATGTTAGCATCCAGGTTCTTCATCTGTCCCTGTTTGTGTCCAGGGTTTGAGGAAACCTCCCTGTCACTGTGGATGTACAGTGGCCCCTGTAGTTGTTGGCAGAGAACAGAAGACCTGAATGTAGCCCTGTGTGGCTATATCCAAAAAACATAGTGATCACGCATTACCTCTAGCCTAATCCTCACTTTCAATTGATATATAATTCACACCATAAAACTCAGCCTTTCAATTTTACACTGCAGTGGTTTTTAGTATATTCACAAGGTTTTGCAACTGTCACTACTAATTCTAGAATATTTTTGTTACCGCAAAAAGAAACCTCCATACCCATTAGCTATCACCCCCCCACCCCCCCCACCTCCCCCCCATCCCCTAGTCCCTGGAAACCACTAATCTATATACTTTATCTCTCTTTGGATTTGCCTTTTTTGGATATTTCATGATAATGGAATCATACAATATATAGTCTTATATCTGTCTTCTTTCACTTAGCGTGTTTGAAGATCATTAATATTATAGGGAATATCAGAACTTCATTTTTTTTCATGGATGAATAATAATTGTGTAGATATACCCCATTAATTTGTCCTTTGATGGACATTTGGATTGTTTCCACCTTTAGGCTTTTATGAACCATGCTGCTGTGAACACGTGTATATGCATTTTTATATGAACATATGATTTCAGTTCTCATTGGTATATACCTAAAAGTAGAACTGCCCAGTCATGTAGTACTATATTTAACTTTTTGAAGAACTGCCAAACTGTTTTCTACAATAGCTATACTATTTTATGTTCCCACCAGTGATATATGAGGGTCCCAATTTTTTGCCCTCTTATCAACTCTTATTATCCAACTTTGATTAGCCACCGCAGTGGATGTGAAGTGATACCTAATTATGGTTTTAATTTACATTTCTCTAATAACTAGTTACTGAGATCTTCTTTATGTGCTTATTGATTATTTATATATATTATTTAGAGATTCAAATCCTTTGCCTATTTTTAGTTTGCTTATTTATCTTTTTATTGTTGAGTTGTAAGTGTTCTTTGCATAATATATAAATGTAAATATTTATGCTTGATTCTATCTGAGATCGTTAAAATGGTTCAACCATCATTCTTTAATTATTGACAACACATATTAACGATTAAAATATGCCCACCATTGCATTTCTGCCTACTTAGCACTTGCCTATTATTTTGGCCAAGCATGTTCCTCATTTTGTGCTTGCTCTCCAGTAGTAAGAGTAATCAGATGTAAGTGCCAGGTAACACAGATACCATTTTACATATATATAATCTTTTTCTTTAAGGATTTATTTTATTGTTTGAGAGAGAGAGAAGGGAATGGCCAAGATCATTCTCCATAGTTGTACATCATTAGTTGTGACATAGTTTCATTCCACGCAGGTGGATGTGGGGCCATGTGGGGAGGGAACTGAACTCAGGGCCTCCACAGGGGAGGCCAGAACCTTCACCACCATCTGGCAGTTTCCAGTTGCACTGCAGTTCAGCATATGTGTTTGTACAGGCTGGGGCTGGGATTCAATCCCTGGACCTCGTGGCTACAAGGCAAGCACTCAACCTGCTGAGCTATCCCAGCATCCCCTTTTATTTGTTTTTTTTTTGTTTGTTTATTATCTCTATTTTAGTGATGAGAAGACAGACTCAAGGGTTAACTAACTTGCCCAAGGTCAGAAAGCAAATAGGGCATCAGTGAAGTGTGCATTCACAGTGTTCTTTCTCCAGGCTGGCCCACCTAAGCTGACCTCTCCCCATGCTGGTCTTCAGGGCTCTTTTCCATTCGCCTATTCTAAAACTTAGCCTTGATAGTTTTTGCTCATTGGCCCACTCTTCCCACCTTCAATTAATCACTGAAGCTCTTCCAATACGCTCAAATTTAAATGCCTAAACTAAATACCATGGTAGAATCCTTGGAAAGAAAAATGATGAGAGAACCTCCTCTGTGATTTTCTAAATGTGTTTTTACCTTTTATATAGGTCAATGAGCTCAAAACCTCCATGCAGTCCATTTTACAGGAGTGGAAGGTTTATGATAAACTCTATGATGATGTGAATATGATGACAGTTCAATTCCGCTACTGTGTAGAACACAGCAAGCCTGTGGTTTTATCATTGGAGGCCTTGAGATGTCAGGTGCAGAACCTTCAGGTAAATTAACCCAGCCTTGGTGTAGTAGTACAGTATTGGCAGGAAATCTCCAATGGAAGCAAGCATAATAATGGACACAATTGCTTTGCACAAGAGAAGCACAAAACAGTATTTTAAGGAGGGATGTATGTCACCCAGTGATATTGTTTTTTTAGTTTTGGGTTTTTTTTTTTAAGATTTATTTTATTGATTTTTGACAGAGAGAAACAGAAACAGAGAGAGACAGAGAGAAGGGGGAGGGCCCAGAGCAGTCTCCATAGTTGACATTAGTTTTCCATATAGTTTCACTCCACAGGTGGGCACAGGGCTGCGCAGGGCAGGAACTGGGCCGGGAGCCTCCCACATAGGTCCCGGCAAGAACTGAACTGGGGGCACACCCCAGTTCAGCATGTGGGTCCGCACAGGCCATGGCCGGGATTCGATCCTCGGTCCTCGGGGCTTCAAAGCGAGCACTTTACCCGCTGAGCCATCCCAGCTTTCCCACAAAACAGTATTTTAAACAGATTCAAAAGTATAACTGGAAGTTCCAGAACTCATCACATGAACTATGTGAATGAAACTTTGTCAAAAGTTTACATTACAAAGTTTAATTTTTCTTTATTTTTCATGTCCATATTTGACAATGTAAACATTTTGGGTTTGGGTGGGGTGTTTCTTTAGGTGCACTTTTTAAAGTTCTTATCTCAAATGGAAGAATGCCTTGCCAGTTAATTTCTTTACATTTCTAGTAATTTATTTCAGTCCTATCAAGGTCTGAGTGTTGTGATTTCTGTGGCATAAAACCAAGTGCTGAAATGCTGTTGCCTTCTTTGGAAGTAGCTAGGCCGTTTTGAAACTAACATTCCTGCTCTTTGTCTTAGTCTCTTCAAGACGAAGCTGAGAGCAGTGAAAGGAGTTGGCAGAAACTCCAGGCAGTTATTGGAAAACTCAAAGATTACTGTCCCTCAGTTGCTGAAATCGTCCAAGAGAAGTGCCAAGATACTCACAGAAGGTATGCTTTAAGATACAGTTTGGATAACAGGTATCTTAATGACATGTGGTAAATGAAGTGTCGTGGACCTTGGAAAGTCTGATCTTAATCATCTGAGATGATTGGTTTCATACTATTCTGATCTTGTTTTAAAGGTTCTCATTCATGTATGATCTGCTATTGTAAAGGCTATTGCCTGCCTTGTACAAGTGTTTGGTACAATCAGTCTAGAAATTCCCTAATTACAGCCCCATTTAGTCTCTCCCTATTTTTAGAGGGCTGAGACTAACTAACTGCCCAGTGTGATCCTCAGGGATGCCATAGTCACAGACAGAAACAGATTAAGGGTGGGCCAACTAGTCAACCTATTTCACTGGAAGCAAGACGGAAGAAAAGAGATGTTAGACTACCTCTCAGCAAGATGATTTGTGGGCTTGAAAGACATTTTTGATGAAGTGCTTATGGTAGAAAGCTCCTTCTAAGGAGGATGGCCGTATTAATTGCAAGGCTTTTTATTTTGCTGAATGAGATATGAAAGGGAATCTAAAGCTGATTAAGTATTAGGAAAGAAAGGCAAAATACTACAGTCTGCATATGGAATAAAAACCATTTCCTTTATTTTCACTTTTATTTTAGGAAAAAGTGGCTTTTGTAATTGGAATGTAAATTTGACATAAACAGAATTTAAACAGGCCTATTTAAAGACCCCGCCCTCTATAAAATAGGAAGCCCTCACATGTGAAGTTTCAAAATAATACAATAGATATTTTTGCCAATCACAAACTTTGTTAAGTTCTGTTGAGAATTATAGCCAGTTAAATAAATGATTTGGACTTAACATTTATATAATAGTGATGCTATTAATAAAAAGGGCATGTAACAACGTCTTCATAACAGTCCATCTGCTACTAACTTTCTGGTAGTGTGTGCATTGAGCTCTTGCTATAAGAGGAAGAGGAACCTTCCTTTTATGATGCATGTTGCCCTGACAGGTGGACCCAGGTAAACCAAGACATTGCAGACCAGTTGCAGCAGGCCCAGAGTCTGCTACAGCTCTGGAACGCCTATACCAGTGCTCACAATGAAGCTGCAGCAAGGCTGGAGCAGCAGGAAGCGAAGTACCGACAGCTCGCAAACATCAACATGTCTGGAAACAACCTGGAAGAGATCCTGACTCCGGCCCTGCGGGACATAAAGGTGGATACAAAGCCCATTGGAAAACCCAAGGGCCAAGACAGCCCAACAGATGGGGCCATGACCCAGGGACTAGACAGACCACAGGGATAGAGAATTGGGCCAAGACAGGTGTATGAGCAGATTGTGTAGGACACAGGCAAGACTGGGATGTGTGGGATTGGGAGGGCCTGGTGGCAGCTTGGGGCAAGGGCCAGACATCAAGTACCTAGGTCAGGGGCACCTGACACCACTTTGTTCCAAGTCCTGCCTTTCACTGTAGCAGGTAAAACTCTGAAGCAAAAGCCTCATACAAACTCTAAATAAAGGTAAAGGTATCTCAACTGAGTGTGATCATCTAAGAATTGTAGCTGTTGAATTTCTTGCTTTAGAAATAATCATGGTTTCACCTCCATGTTAATATGGCTTTTCTGTGGGTATAATTTTTAGACTATATATAAGGACTATATCATTTCCTCTAGTTTTATCCTATCTCATTAATGAATGCCCACAAAGTGACAACTTTCAAGATTTAAACTGGGGGACTAGCTGCATTTTGTATCTGATACTATAGGGCAAATCAAAAGGTATTAATCATTTTAATGGGAAAGACAAGAGTCTAATAGATATGATCAGTATTTCTGATCAGCTTCTACTTGATCTGGACTTAAAAAAGGAAATAAAGAAGAAAAAACAAAAAAACAAATTCACACACAATGTATTTTTAAAGTAGCCTTAAAATCAGCTTCATTGAGGGATGCCAGGATAGCTGAACAGGTTGAATGCTTGCATCAAATCCTGGCCCTTGCAAACACATATGCTGAACTATGGCACAACTGGTAACCACCAAGATGGTGGTGAAGGTTCTCATCCACATAGGAGGCCCTAGCTCAGTTCCCACCCCATCCAGCCCCCCATTCACCTGTGTGAAATGAAACTGTCACAACTAATGATGTACAACTACAAAGACTGCTCTGAGCCCTCCCCCCTTCTCTCTGTCTTGTCTGTCTCACCTCTTCTCAAAACTAAATTTTTTAAATATCAGATTCATTGATGAGATTCTGCCATCTCTGCAAATGAATTCATTTATTCCACAAAGTCTCAGGCAAAGGACAGCATTGCATTGATTTTTAAATTGACTTAAAGCAGATTGCTAAAGTGATTGATGATTAGAAATACAAAACACAGGGGAAGCCGGGATGGCTCAGTGGGTTGAGTGCTCACTTTGCAGCGCTGGGGACCGAGGATCGAATCCCGGCCCCGGCCCGTCCGGACCCATGTTCAGAGAACTGAACCCCCAGTTCAGTTCTCTCTGTGTCTCTGTATCTCTCTCTCTCTCTCCCTCTTGCTCGCTCACTCTCTCTCAAAAACAATAAAAAATTAAAAAAAAAAAAAAAGAAATATAAAACACAAAACTCTACCCAAGTGGTGTTTAGTTTCTATAAACTAGAAGCCCCAACGCTATCGGTCAGTGGTCAGTGTTAGCTCTGAACTGACAGATTGCAGAACACCATCATACAAAGAAAGCTTAGCTTTTTCAGATCTTTAAAACAATAACAGGAAGCCATGCCCACTATTTCGAGGCAGAAATTCTCCAAGATGTTGATGGAGCTATAAGAGGTGAGGATTGATGTTGTGAAAGAGAAAATGTTTTGTGACCACTTTTTTTTTCTCCAGGAGCTTCAACATGATGTTCAGAAGACAAAAGAAGCCTTTCTCCAAAATTCCACTCTCCTGGATCGACTCCCACAGCCTGCAGAGTCTCACACCCACATGCTCCTCTGTGGTCAACCACACTCCCTTCAGAGGGCTTCTTACTTGGAAAAGATGCTGCACGTGAAAGCAAATGCAATTGAGGTTCATCTTATTTTTCTATTCAAGTTGTAGTCTTGGATATTTGCCCACTCTCATTTCCTTACATCCTATGAAGTAATGGGACCTAAGGAATATATAAAATATAAAAGGAATGTATGTAAGTTATTAGTGCTTTGTGGACTGTTCCTTAGGGCAACTATAGAATAAAGCTGTCCCAAATATATCTGCCACTTGGCATCATTTTTTAATCATGAGATTTTCAATCATATGGGCAAAGAGCATATCTTAAGCAACCACTTCTTTATTGAGCATGTCAATTTTAGAAGTAATATATTTCCTACACTGTCTAGATCGCAGTTATTTGGATTTCCAAGTGAGATATTAGAATTAGTTTCTTAAGCATGGCCATTTGTTGTATTCTTTAGTCACTTTTAGAAAAGCCTTCATGTCCATGTACTGTCAAAAAGCTGCCTAAAGGCCACGTACCTCCAATGCCACATCTCAGTACCAGCAGGGGGCAAAAAGGATTTAACTAGCAGGACTGAGGGAACAGAGTACTCATAACCCTCCTCTGCCTGGCCCCCACACACAGGTGAGCCATTCATTCCTGAAGGCTCAATGCTTTGTCAAAGGCACCAAGTAAAAATAAGGAATCTTCTAAATATTCAGAATTGTAATGAGCTGCTGGAGGTTGAAAGCAATTTGAACTTTCATCAATTTTCAAAGTTTTCATTGTCATATACGCACATGAAAATTGTTCCTGATGAAAATTTCTCTGGTTCTAGTTTGTTCTGTCACAGTTGAAGAATTTCGGGGACCAGTTGGAATCTTTAAAAGGCCTTATTATGCGCGAAGAAGAGAATTTGGATAAACTCTACCAGCAAGGAAAAGAAAAAAGTCCTGATTCATTCCTGGTATTGCCGTTATTTGTCATTTCTAAGGACATAGACTCACCATAGGATAAAAAATAAGCTAACTACATTTGCATTGTATAATCTGTTTGTATCCTAACTCTTCAGATTTATGTCATTCTTGCCCTATTTTTCCTAAAATCTAGAAAAGTATGACAACATAGTGATATATTTTACTAATATGCTACAGTAATTTTAGTAGATTTTTAACTTTTGATGTCTTTAGTAATTAGCTTCAGTCTACTAGACTAATGTAGGTATTGGCTGTTGTGATTAATTAAATTTTTCTGGTTAGCTGAGGTAGAATGCCCTATTAAATTAATTATATAGTTTTCCCTTCTTTATTAGCTTAGTAAGTTTGGTATCGTTAACATAAATGAATGGAAAATTTCAAGAATTCTGGATCCTACCCACCCTATGGACTAATACTGATAACCTAGATCAGGAATCAGGAACCTATGGCACACTGTCCAAATCTAGTCCACCACCTGTTTTTATAAATAGAGTGTTTTTTGTACATAGTCATCCCATTTCATTTTTGCATTGTTCATTGGAGGTTTTTGTGCTAACAAGGGCAGAGTTGAATAATTGCAACAAATATCAGATGACCCATAAAAGGCTAAAATATTAAGGTCAGGGGAGGCCGAGATGGCTCAGTGGGTTAAGCACTCGCTTTGCAGCCCTGGGGACCGAGGATCGAGTCCCAGCCCTGGCCTGTGCAGACCCATGTGCCAAATTGGGAAGTGCCCCCCCAGTTTGGTTCTTACTGGGGTGAGACCCCAGCCCAGTTCCAGCCCTGTGCAGCCCCGTGCCCACCTGTGGAATGAAACTATGTGGAAAAACCAATGATTGTGCAACTATGGAGACTGTTCTGGGCCCTCCCCCTTCTCTCTGTCTTTGTATCTCTCTCTCTGTCAAAAACAATAAAAATAAATCTTAAAAAAGAATAAATAAATAAAAATAAAATATTTATGGTCAAATCCTTTATAGAAAATGTTTACTGACTCTGACCTAGATTATTACAGCAGAGTTCTGTGGATAGTGTGAAAGATGTTTGCTTAACAGAGATCATTTTAAAAATAAAATTTTGATGAGTTAGCATTCTTATGAGTTTACATCCTATCAAAATACAGATATTTTCAGTAGCCTGCTTTGCTAGAGTTGTTTTAAGGATTAAATTTTCATTTGATTTGTAGGTAAACTGCATGATTTTTTGACAGTAAAGTTGTTGACAGACCAAATGAGACTTGGAGATCCAGAATAGATCTTTAATTAAAAAAAAAAAATTTAAAAGCTTAGTTTATCTTTCTCAAAGATAAAATCTGATATTTCTATTTCTGGGCTATTTAGTTTCTGGCCATATGTGCAATTTATTGTTTTAGAAAAGCTACAGGATTGAGGACCCTGGGTTCATTGTCAGTTCTAACATTAACAAGACTGTGGACAAGTCTATCTGTTTTGGCCTTAGTTTTCCCCTGTCTTTGAGATAGGATGGTCTGTAGGATCTCTGAGACCTTTTCATCATGTAGATAACTTTATTAGCATCCCCAAATCTGGAATTTGTTTGTTGTTTTATTAAATAGAATCATGTGCTGGCACTGACAGCCCAATCACCTGATGTGGAACATCTGAATGAAGTAAGCCTCAAGCTCTCACTTAGTGACATAGCTGTAAAGACATTGCAGAATATGAACCGGCAGTGGATTCGGGCCACAGCAACCGCACTGGAACGCTGCAGGTCAGAACAGAACCATTCTGTTTCAATTCTGGTAAAATTAGCAGCTTGAGCTAAGCAATGTCCTTGTTATATGGCACTGTTTTGTTTGTTTTTATACCTTTCTAGTGAGCTTCAGGAAACGGAATTAAATGAAAAGTTTGTTTATTGCTGTGAAAAGTGGGTCCAACTTTTGGAGAAAATAGAAGAGATGCTCAAGGTGAATATTGCTGACGGCCTTCCCGCTCTCCTGGAACAACAGAAAACCTATGAGGTAAACCTGTGCTCTCTGCCACCCTGGCACCTCTCACCCCAGGAAAGGAGTCACAGAAATACAGATTTACATAAAGTATACCGTATGTTTCCATGTGTAAGATGAGAGCCCTCCTTTTCTAACCCAACATTAAGAAATCAATACATAGGTTACTCCCATGTATAAGATGACCCCCAATTTTTGGTCTAATAATTTTGGACTAAAGTATCATCTTATACACAGAAAAATGTGGTAGAGAGTACCTATCAGTGTATGTCTTTAAGCAAAGTCTGTTGTTAGTTGATCATGTATAAAATTCTCACATATCATAAATTTCAGCTTTTTTTATTGCTCTATTTTATTAATCACAGAACTTCTAGATTTTTTGCAGTAGGTGGAAGTTCTAGAAGGACTGTTCTTCCACAGAATGCAAACATTACACCACTTTACCAAGAACATGTTAAAGTACTTCAACTCATCTTTGCATTTTCATTGACTAATTCTTTAATATATTGAAGAACCTCATATAATTGAGCTCCCCCCACATTTGTGCTGATGTATATTTGGAAATAATCTTGGTGGTTTTAAGCAGATCCTTCATTTCAGTAGTGTGCATGATTAGCTCACTATAACTCTTTAAAGTAACTGATTTGTCTGCATTGTAGCAGTAACATCATCAAATGAAAATGAAATTTGTTCAGCCAAAGAGCTGAGTGACCTTGAATACATTACTGAACTTCTTTATACCTTAGCTTCTTCTTCTTCAAATGGATATAATAATAGTATTTAAGTCCTAAGTTTGAGTAATATGTATGATAATGCATGCTACACAGGGTATCTAGAAAATAGTAAATACTCAATAAACAGGCATTAGTTACAGGTATTACTGGATCTTTTTGCTTCTAAGATTATATTTATCAGTTATGTTGAAATGATGAGCATTTTTTGCAGTTAGGCTCAAATAATTCAAAAATGATTTCAGATATTCTCTGTGGCCTTCAATTTTCATAGGAAACATAAGCCCCAGATTTATAAAATGAATTTTACAAGTTGTTATTTTATGTTTTAACTCAAATGCAGACGTTAGAAGCTGAAGTTTCTGTAAACCAGACAATTGCTGATTCCTACATCACCCAGTCCTTACAACTCTTGGACACAATAGAAGTAGAGAAGAGGTAAGCTATCGGGATTTGTGGGTGTGTGGAGGGAATGTATTTGGGACAGGCCTTCCATCGCATGAATCTTGACCACGTCATTGCCCTGCGGCCATGCCAGTTGGTAGACCACCCTGGGGCCCATGTTCTGACTGTATATTAGGATGGGATCTTGCTGTGTGACCATGAAAACAGTGGTGGCACTCTCCCCTGTGGTGGGTGGGTTAGCATACCAGACACATTGGAAATACCTACTCACCAAGTACAGTTAAGTAAGTTTTTACCCCAAAGTCTTCTTTTGTAGTATGTTTTCATCTGTACCTTCAGCCTCATGATGTTTTGCTATTTAAAAAATAATTCTGTAAGTGCTACTGTTCCTACAAGTGTTTAGCTACATCACAGTCATGAAAGAAGGGTTTCTCTCTGTGCTGTATCCATGGGGTTGGGGTCCCTGGGCAGGGCCAGTCAGGCTGAGCAGAGCCCCTTGGTCCAGCCTGGTGACCATAACTAAGCCTGCTCGCACAGCTGGTACACGTGGCAACAGAGCTGGGAAGTGGCCTGGTTTCTTAAGTACTTCTCCAAATGCCCTGTGGGTATTGTTTTTCCTCCTTATCACCACCCATATTCCTCTGAGTCTTATTTCAGCATAGCTAAGACATGTACATCCCATTTTTACCTAGTTCTGAAGTAATAAATTCAGGATAGATCCAGGATGGTCAACTAGTTTTGATTTGAGCGGTATAGCAAAGAGTGACTTTCCTCACAATAAATTAAAGACCTTATTTATCATGCGAAGGGTGCCATTTATCTGGATGAGAATTAGTTCAGTAGTTGCAGAAAGTATGTTTTTATTGATGAAATTACAGAAAGTACAACCCTTAAGGTATAGATAACATTACAAGGTACCTACCTGTGTATTTGTTTCCCACTTACACAGTGTGTAGTTTTCCATACAGCACTTGGCACGACAGGTATTAAAATA
Source organism: Craseonycteris thonglongyai (assembly GCA_004027555.1). Lineage (NCBI taxonomy): Eukaryota > Metazoa > Chordata > Mammalia > Chiroptera > Craseonycteridae > Craseonycteris > Craseonycteris thonglongyai. Next base: position 44,671 of record PVKE010005867.1, read on the forward strand.
GCTTTAGTTTGTTGAAGGGAATTGTTATCATGCATGCTGGAAAAATACCAAGTCATGTGCAAGTTATCTTCTGCTAAAAGGTTTTGCTAACCCACAAGCTGCCCCTGTTGCACCTCCAGGTTCCCCATCATATTTAAGTTTAACAGGGCTAAGATTTTAACAAGATTTTTTTTGGTTTTTCTTTTCATGTAAATTACACATATCAATAGTAAATGTGAGTTTCTGTGACAGTTGCTGTGATGGTTATTTTTTCTACACGTTCATGTCAGGATTCTCTAACCATCTGTTTTTCCCAAGACCGGAATTTGTTTCAAAGTTCACTGAGCTGAAGGACCGGTGGCAAAGTGCTGCCCAGGGAGTTCGGCAAAGGAAGAGTGAGGTTGACAGGTTGGTGAGGCAGTGGCGGTTCTTTACCACCTCTGAGGAAGACTTGCTCCACTTCCTCACCGACACCAGCCACCTGCTGTCTGCTGTGAAGAGCCAGGCTTGCTATAGCCTCTACCAAACTAGAAGTCTCATCCATGAGCTAAAGGTAGTACATGCACAGTAGCAGTGTGAGAGTGACGGGGTGGTCATTATTTGGAAGATGTTCACTCACCTCAGGTTTTCTGTTTTCTGTGATGTCATGGTTCAAATGCTGTCTACACTGGGGAAGCCGTCTGGCTAGGGTCACTACAACCCTACCTAGCCTTGTCCCTAGCCTTGTGGGGTCAGAAACGCAATCTTATCCATTCATCCAGAAATAGGCTCTCTTGGGCTGTGGGAGTGGGGATGGAGTAGAAAGATGGAGGGGTAGAGTGCTGGAAGTTTGGGGTGACACTGCACCACCCTGGGCAGGGAACAGGCTATAGTTATGCCTTTTAGACCTAGCTTTGGAAGTTACATATGTCATTTCCATCATCTTCTATTAATCAAGGCCATCACATATTCACATGGAATCAAGAGGAGGGGGCAGAGGCACTAGTTGCTGAGGAGTGAAGAGGTTCTGAGACCTTGTGGGACTGGAAATATTATAGTACCCATTTTGTGAAAAATATTGTCTGCCAAAACCAGCTAGGCTATTTCAATATTTTTGGACACTTGTTATAATGAATAAGACAAGGGTAATCACAGTAAAGATAAAGAAGGGTATGTTTGCCAGTAGCATTTACAGGATGATAATGGTTTGGATGTAGCAGGTAAATAAAAATACAAGTCAGGATAATTCTAGGTTTCTGGTTTGAGCATCTTGATAAATAGTGTGTTATGCACTAGAGGAAGAGCAGGTCTTTTGATAAGTCTGAAATGGCTTAAGCAAATCACTTTTTTTTTTTTTTTTTTAGAATAAAGAAATTTATTTTCAGAGATGGCAAACCACCTATGAACTAACCTTGGATGCTGGGGAAAAGTTACTGAACACAACTAACTTAGAAAATAAAGAGTCGATTAACAAGAGAATCAGTCAACTTCAAGACAACTGGAAAAACACAAAGCTCCAAGTAGGAGAGATGATTAAACACTTCCAGAGCATTGTAGAGGTAAACTCACCATTTTATTTTCCATTTATAATGCTTAAATGCAGTACATAGAGTTTTTGTTTGCTTTGTGACAATGGGAATGATTTTAGGATGATATTGTGAGTTTTCCAGAGGACCTTGAGTCCTACTAATCCATGAATTGTGCCACTTACTTAATTAGAATAATAATAGCATTGAAAGAGCTCACTATTAAGTATTGAGCTTCTACTTGAGGTTCTATTTTATATTTACTTTTATGAAACAGAAAACTTACTCATATTCAGTACAGAGACTTATGTTCCATACATGGTCTGTTCTTGGGTGTAGTGTATGAAAATAAACACATTGATATTTCATCTTTCTATTATCAGAGAAAGTGATTTTCCATATAAGTGAATTTTCCAGATAATTTATGATTATATCTTTAAGACCTGAAATGTTTTATTTTGAATCATTGTTTGGAAAATCATTATTTTGTTTATGCTAAAGTACCAGGTTATTCTCAAGGGCTCTGAGCTCTTTGAACCCAGCCCCTACACTACTATGCTCTTTGAGGTCTTAAGTGGTTTTTAGGTTTTTCTCCTAATTTACATGAAGCTGTCTATTCTTTTTGTTTCTCTGTTCATACCTACTCCTTATGGCCTACCCGCCTCTTTTTTTTTTAAGATTTATTTTTATTGTTTTTTGACAGACAGAGAGAGAGAGAGAGAAGGGGGAGGGTCCAAAGCAGTCTCCATAGTTGACAGCATTAGTTTTCCATACAGTTTTACCCCACAGTGCTGCACAGGGCAGGAACTGGGCCGAGAGCCTCCCACATAGGCTCCTGCAAGAACTGAACTGGGGGCACTCCCCAGTTCAGCATATGGGTCTACCTGGGTCAGGGCCGGGATTTGATCCTGGGGCTCTGGGACTACAAAGTGAGCACTTAACCCGCTGAGCCATCCCAGCTTCCATGTATTTCTTAATAAAGAATAAATATTTGCTGATTTAGGTCCTGACCATCTTTCCTGTGAATAAAATATCTGAATTTTCTTTGGTATACATACTATGAAATTCATTAACTAGCATACATTTGTTGAACACCTACTGTGTTTATAAAGCATGATGGTAAATGCACTTAACGGTTTGGTGGGGAAGATAAGGACTCATAGTTTTGTTTCTCTGCTTTCTTCTTGGTTATATTCTAGAGAGTTAATGTTGCTGGACAAGTGACCTCCTCTTACATGAGGTGTCACCGTAGAATTGGGCCAACCCAAGTATGTTTAGGTATCATTTTATTGAGGAATAGAATGGTGTGTGATTTTATGTTTGTCTGCCTTTAGTGGAGCAGAAACTTATCCTAATGAATCAATTGTAAACACTCTGAACTTGAAAATGCAGACAGCTATTTGCTCGGTAATATAAAAGGCTAAAGGAAAACAGATGGTGGGTAAGAATGGCACTGGCGGGTGGGGGTGAGGAAACCTGCAGCCCTAGGTCACCCCTTGACTAAGCTGCTTTTAACCTCATATCCTTGGCCAGTCAGTTTTCTCTGAGCCTCAGTTTTCACATTTTAAATGGGATAATAAATAATACTTGCCCTGTCTGTCTCCTAAGGTTATTACAATTTTAAGATGGTGAACTTGAAAATGCTTTATAAACCGGTAAAGTGCTTTAAGCAGAAGGTGGCTGTCAGAGCAGTGGTGAGACACGGAGAGTGAGTGATGCTTGACTGTGTGTGACAGGGTCACAAAAGTCAAACTATTTCTAGAAAGGAAAAGAGCCAGAGGGATGACATTAGAAAAGAAAATAAAGAAAGTGATTGCTTTATGGCGCTATTGTATGTAACACATGCCCAAGATTGTAAACGCTAAAGATTAATCCTTATGCTAGCCTTTTAAATGTGAACTTTTCCAAAATTAAAATGGAAATAAGAGTATCTAGAGATATTGATCAGGTATATATGGGCAGGGAAGAAGAAATACAGTTGACCCTCGAACAACATGGGTTTGAACTGTGCAGGTCCACTTATATGTGGATTTTATTTTATTTTATTTTTTCAATATACAGTAGGCCCTCCCCATCCCTGGGTTTTGCATTGGTGGATTCAACCAACTTCAGATCAGAAACAATATTTTTGATCCCACTTGGGAATCTGTGGATGCAGAAGGTCGACTTAAGTTATATGGGGATTTTTCAACTGCACAGGGTCGGTGCTTCTAACTACCTCTGCCACCACCCTGCAGTATACAAGGGTCCACTGTATTTTGAAGCAAAAGCCAACCAACTGATGATTGAAGTGAGCCACGTGTAAAACAGCAAAGAGGCATCCAATCATACTGGTGTCTGATGTACTCTTTAGACCACAGTTTGTTTAAGTCAGGGAACTGAGTTTCTGTGTGATGTACAAAAGCACCTTCAATAGAGCAACTACATGATTAAATGTTATTCTGGTTCTATAATTTTCATTCTTAAGTGGCAAAGTACTTACCAATTTTAATACTGTTTTTAAATAGATCTGGGACCAGTGTGAAAAGAAAATCAAAGAGTTGAAAAGCAGGCTGCACATTTTAAAGGCACAAAGTAAAGATCCTCTTCCAGAACTTCACGAGGACCTCCATAAAGAGAAAGAGCTGATTAAGGTATTGAAAGCTGAAGTAGTGTTCAAGATAATCACTTAACTGTTTTCTGAAAGTTGAAGTGTTTATTTGCCTTTCAATTTCAAGTTTTCGTGTTCAGTTGGAAAACATTTTCTCTGTCTTCTATCTAACAAAACATCCTGGTCTCCAAAGGAGTTATGATCCATGCTTTTTGCGATGCATGTTTGAAAATGAGAGACTTTTGCAGAAATTCACTCTTAGGATCTCAGGTGTTTTCTCCTTCAAGTCCTCTTTCTGTCTGGTTCTCCTCTAATATAAGATGTGGCATCTGAGATTACATTGAAAGCTGTTGCCTTATCAAGTGACCTTGTGTTTGAAATGAGAGTAAAGTATGACTAAGAATTCATTTTTAGAAGCCAGTAGGTTGAGTTTTTTGCTCACTTATTACATTCCTGTAAAACCTTCAAACTATATTCAGCCTAATTAATATCGCACTAGCAAAACTTCCTGTATATTTTAGGCCATTGCAGACAAGGCAAAATTATGGGTAGGAATTTCGACCACTAAAATTCCTAGGTCAGGAACTTCCTGCTTCTCTTCCCTGTTTTCAGGTTTGATGTTTAAAGCACATCAGGAAGCCAGTGGAACATTAAAAAGATGTTTTTCCTTCTTTCCATGACTTCAGGGGGGGTAATAGGATAAATGAGTATTGTCATACTTCAAGCTATGCTGGAAATTAGTGTTGTCCTCCTTGCATCTTTTTCTTCTTTTAAAAATTTCTAACAAATGATACGACAAACTGCCATAAAACAGCACCCAGCTGAAAAATAAAACATCACATCTACAGTTAAAGTGCCCTGTTTGATTTCTATAACATACTTTCCCTCCCTAGAAGTAGTCACAACCCTAAATTTGGTCTTTTGTCATTCTTTTGCATTTCTTTATCATTTTTACTGCGTGTGTACATACTTCCCAATGACATATACAAGCATTACTTTTCCTTTTACACTTTATATAAATAGACCATATAATGTAACACATAAAATGCAACTTTTCCCCTCAGTATGATTTTCAGTCATCTGTTTTAATACCTATAGCTCATTCATGCTCACTACTGTATTGTATGCATTATATCATTACAAACGATTTATTACTTCTCCAGTAACTTGGGATTGTCAATTTTTTAAAACCTTTGATAGTTTAATAGATGTGAGATGGTATCTATTTGCAGTTTAATTACTAGTAAGTTTAACATTTTTTCATATTTATTGCCCCTTCAGATTTGCCCTTCTATCAATTGCCTGTTTATATCCTTTACTCATTTTTCTGTTGGACTGTTGGTCTTTTTCTTATTGATTTGAAATAGCTTATTTATCTTAGATACTTTTCTTCTGTTGAGTACAGACATTGCGAGTGTCTTCTCCCATCCAAGAGCTTGTTTTTATACTTTTTTCTTGGTGTCCTTGGCTGAACAAAGGATTTTTCATTTTAATATAGGTGAATTTATTGATATCTTTATTTATGATTTATGTTTTCTATTTCTTTCAGGACATTTTCATACTAAAGTCATGAAAATATGCTACACTTCTGAAAGTGTCAAGGTTTACTCTTTACATTTACATGTTTATTCATTGAAGAATTGATTTTCTTCATATTTTGAGATAAAGATCCAGTTTTTAAAATGTATATGGTTAAACAGTTGTCCTAATGCTTGTTTGTTGACCAGTCTAATATCAAATATCAAGTTTTCGCATACACATAATTTGTTTCTTGGTTTTCTATTTCATTGGTCTACTTAGCTTTTGTAACAAAGCTTCCTTTCAGGTGTGGTATATACCCATACCAGTTTTCCTACATTAGTACGGCTGTCCTTGGCTTGGGTCTTTGATTTTATACAACTTTTAGAAGCAGTTTGTCAAACTATATAAAGTCCTGATAAGAGTTTTAATAGAAGAGTGTTGAATTTATAGTTTAATTTGGGAAAAATTAACATCTTTTTTGACAATGAGTACTCCTGTTCATGAATATGGCATGCTTCTCCTTCTAGTCATGTTCATTAATGTTTTATAATTTTCTTTATATAATACTGTGCATCTTTTGTTAGATTTATTTCTTGGTATGCTATTTATGAAGCTATTAAAAATACTGCCTTTTTCTAATTATATTTTCTGTTTGTTGCTAGTGCCTCAAAATGTGACTAAGTTTTGTATATTGATGTTATATTCAGCCATCTTCCTAAACTCTTTTGTTAATTGCAATAATTTGTATATTATTTTGAATGTCTATGTAGGCAGTCACCATTTGTGAAAAATTATCTTTTTTTGTGTGTCTGTTAATTATAATTTCTTTTTGTTCTTTCAACACGGACAGTACTTCCAGAGCAATGCTGAGTAGAAGCATTGAAGCCTGGCTCCTTTGTTTATTTCCTGATTTTAAAAAGAATGGTTGTGACATTTCACCATTACATATATTTTCTGGTGATGTCTTTATTAGGTTAGGAAGATTCCTACCTATACCAAATTTTCAAAGTTTTTACCGTCTCTACATCTTTAGGTTTAGATCTACATGTCAGTAACAAATGAGAGGATGTGGAGTCACCCTCTCAGTTGATACATAGAGTTTCTTTCTATAAAGTCTAGAAACCAATGCAAAATACAAACTGTAAACTCATAAGAAGTCATAATTTTTCAAAAGTATCACACTTCTCCGTTTCCAATGGGATCCTTTTAGCTTCCATAGCCTTAGCATTATTTCTCTCAGTGGAAAAAATCCAAGGGAGAGGCTAAGCATAGAATTCATTCAACCCTTGACCATATTCCAAAAGAGCCCAAGTAACCTGAAGCCTGTCTAGGACTGTGTTATCATCCTGAATCACTTGGGGGAGACACATTAGCCACATGACCAGTCTAAGCTTTACTTTCCTCCATGGAAAATTATATTGCAGTTATAGCCAAGTCGCTGTGGTATGGAATAATTGCTATCTGTGTGTGTGTGTGTGTGTGATTTCTAGATATATCTTTTTTTATATATTTATTTATTTATTTTTGACAGAGAGGGAGAGAGAGAGAGAGAGATACAGAGACAGAGAGAACTGAACTAGGGGAGCTCCCAGTTCAGCATATGGTTCCGCACGGGCCGGGACCAGGATTCGATCCTCAGTCCCCAGTGCTGCAAAGTGAGCACCTAACCCACTGAGCCATCCCGGCTTCCCCTCTAGATATATCTTATGAACTAAATTTTCACTATTATGAAAATTGCTATAGTGGACATCTGTGTTTATAAAACTTGTCAAACAATTGAGCCCTTGGAACAGTTTTATTTTTAAATAAGTAATACTATCACATGGTTCAAAATTCAGAAGGTTACCAAAGATATACAGTAGTCCCTTCCCTTTCCCACTCATTTATGGTTTTGCTTTCTGAGGTTTCAGTTACCTGTGGTCAACTGCAGTTCAAAATATCAAATGGAAAATTTCAGATATTTTGAGAGAGAGAGAGACCACGTTCACATAACCTTTATTAGAGTATATTATTATAATTCTATTTTGTTACTAGTTATTATTGTTAGTCTTTTATTGTGCCTACTTTATAAATTAAACTCTATCATAGTATAGGAAAAATCAGTATATATAGGGGTAGGTACTATTGGCCATTTCAGGCATCCACTGGTGGGAAGGTCTTGTAACAACATCCCCTGCCCCCCAGGTAAGTGGGGGCTGCTGTACATGAATTTTTTTTCTCCCTTCAATTCCTTTCCACAGAAGCAGTCATTGTTACCAACTTATTGCATGTTCTTCCAAAGATATTCTGTGCATATACAGGCCAATAAGTATATAATAGCTACACATTCATTTTTTGGTCCTCCTTTACCTAAATGGTAGCGTCAAGAAGTGGGACTTAACAATTCCACTGGTAATTGAGATCACAGGCAAAGGCTTTAATGCTTTATTAGAGTCTAGTTAAGGCCTGTGTGGTGCACCAACTTTATGTAGCCAAAAACTTCAACTTTTACAGCAAGTATTATATGAACAATTGGAATTTTATAGTATTTTTGCAATATAGACAGTTTACCTGGTTACATTAAGAAAGGGAAACTTATTTGGTGTGTTCTTTTTGGCAATTAGTTTGATAGCAAATCTAGAGTATTTTAAAGACAGGAGCATCATTTTTGAAATGATTGTACAAATAGGGAACATCAGCTATAATAAACTTTCACAGTAGACTTTATCATTAGTAGACTATTGATTCCTTGCATTTTATACTTGATATTTATGAACAGTTTAAAGATCTTAGGACAATACTAATTGTTTCCCTTTCATACCTTTCATACCATACATTTTTATATCTGAGCATTTATTATACACAAGGCATTGCAGTAGGTACTGGGCAATGCTTTTGTGAGCAAGGTTGTCATGGAGCCAGCCAGTATGCAGCCAACAGTCTAGACCAGGGGTCCCCAACCCCTGGCCTGTTAGGAACCGGGCCTCGCAACAGGAGGTGAGTGTCAGATGAGTGAATTAAGCTTCATTGCTTTGCGTTACTGCCTGAGCTCCATCTCCTGTCAGATCAGTGGCAGCATTAGAATCTCATAGGAGTGGGAACCCTATTGTGAACTGCGCATGGAACAATCTAGGTTGTGTGCTACTTATGAGAATCCAATGCCTAATGATCTGAGATGGAGCTGAGGCAGTGATGCTAGTACTGGGGAGCAGCTACAAATACAGATTCACATGAGCAGAGAGGTTTGACTGCACAGAGACCACAATAAATCAATTACTTGCAGAATCATATCAAAATCCTATCAGTGAGTGGTGAGTGACAATTAAGCTGCATCCGGTGGCAGACTTTATAGTGGCAAGTGAGTTGATAATACTTCAGTTGTACAGCTGCTTCTGGTGGCAGGCTCTAAGTCACAATCTGATACTTATTTTAATCTGCACATGGCCCGCCCATTATTTTATTTACAATTTCCGTCCGCACTTCTTTCCCACACTGCACACTGGTCTCAGATGGGACCGTCTAGTTGCAGGAAAACAAGCCTAGGGCTCCCACTGACTCTGCATTATGGTGAGTTGTATAATTATTTCATTATATATTACAATGCAATACTAATAGAAATAAGGGACACAATAAATGTAATGTGCTTGAATCATCCCCAAACTCATTCCCCCCATCCCTGGTCCGTAGAAAAATTATCTTCCACAAAACCAATCCCCAGTGCCAAAAAAGGTTGGGGACTGCTGGTCTAGACTACTGGAGAGACAGACATCTGTTCACCAAACTGTCCCACTATATACATATGCATGTGTGAGAATAATTGTAAGCATGGTGAGTGTGAGCGGCGGAAAGGACAGGGAACCATGAGAGCATTAAACAGGAGTCCCAACCTCATTCAATGACTCAGAGAAGCAAGCCTCTATGAGGAATTGATTACCTTTTTGTCTGAGATCTGAAGGTGCTAGAAGGAATTATAAAGATATTTGTGAAAGCATCAGGTGAAGGAATGAGTAGCATTTCAGACTTGTAATTAAAGAAATGCAAATTTAAACAATAACTAGCAGTTATAACACATATTAAACTTGCCAAAAAATATATGAAACTCGACACCAAAAAGTATGTGGAGTCATTCCTTTGAGGACACATTTTAGCAATATTGGTTAAGAATCATAAAAATGTCCATATTCAAGAGGGTTTTTTTGCCTGTTTAATTATCCTTTCAATTGTAGGAGGAAAACCAAACGAGTATCCAAACCACATTGATTTAAACTTGTCTGTGTGTAACTTAAACACACCTCCCTACTGTGCAGGCATGTGAGTCAGCCCCTCAGAGCAGGGAAACGCTGTATGAAGCTCAGTTTCGATTTTCTTCAGGGCTCCTCCCTCTAGTTTTAAGTCAATGGGTTGCCCCCTTTATATTATGTAGCAAATGAAGTGTCCACTACAGAATCTGCTCTCTTCCACTTTACTGGAATCATGAGACAAAACTAGGTAACAAAAACTTAATGATCTCTGCTAAAGATGTTATTTCTTAATCTCCATGAAACCTTTAAAAAGAATTCTTTGGACCATTTTATTAAACGTAAATTCTTGTTGGCAAGTTATAAAATCTTGCTACTGTAGCTGTTAGAACTCTGAAATACCCATCTGAATTAACTCATTTTTATTGTCTCCACCCTTCAGCCTTATTTCTAATGGAAATGAAATTGTCTCTTCTTTCAGATCCCAATAGATAGGTGTGAATGGAGACCCTTCAGATGTGTTCAAGTATGAAGAATTGTGAGCCCAATAAAAATACAGATGACTCTTGAGTGTTCTGGCTATTTCCTTTTACCTCCCCTACTGTGAAAGTAGTTTTATTAAGTCCTGAAATTTTTAATTTGACAAATACTTCATTTAAAAAAATGTTTCCAGGGCTAGAGGAAAGTTTCTGCTAACCAATCTCTGCCTATTATAAGGAAACATTTCCCCCCCATTATATTTAGCTTTCTTTTAGAAAGTTAGCCAAATAAATTCCCTTTCAACGGCAGGTTTGGTTTTTTTTTTATCACCACAGTAACAATGCATTTCTTAGGTGCTTTTAAAAAAAAATGGGAAATTATACTTTATACAATATGTAACAGTTTTCAGAATTAAAAGTGTGTATGTGAGTATGTTCGTTGCTTTCTAAATAAAGGTAAAGGCCTACAAGACTTTAAAACCATTAATTGTATAAAGATCTGAACTACCCGCGGAAATGAAAATAAGGTAGAAAAGTTTTCTTTGGAGAAAAAGGTGGTGGTGAACTGGGCCAACCACAACTGCAGTTGCCAGCCCTGGCTGTTTCTCATTCAGAAGGTCCCGCCCCCTTTCCTGGGCTCCCCTCCCCCCAGAGTCCAATCAAAGGATTAGCCTACAAGTTTGGAAACAACAGAAGCTTGAGCTGAAGGTTTGTTTTTTTTCCCACCCCCATTCTTGTGATTAAATGCAGGAACTAGAGAAGTCTTTGGCTAACTGGACCCAGAACTTGAAAGAACTTAACACTATGAAGACCGACTTAACCCAGCACATTCTTGTGGAGGACGTGATGGCTTTGAAGGAGCAAATAGAGCATTTGCACAGACAATGGGAGGACCTCTGCTTAAGAGTAAGTCAGTTAACTGCAGGGCACGGCTGTTCTGGAGTTTATTTAAATGTCTCCGAAGGCCAGACAAAGTAGAAAGAAGCTTAATTTCACTGAACCAGGGTCCCTTTATAGTAGGAGCCCAGGCCAGCTGCTGTCCATTAGGATGGCAGCAACATGGTTTAGCAGCTTTGACCCTTTGTTTCTCCAGCACTCTTTAATGAGCTTTTTAAAATACCATCTGAGGCGGGGAGAAGGGGGATTGCAGTGCTGAGGTGCTGTGTAGGCTCTGCTGTCTTTTTGTAGATGACAAGTACTAATCAGAATATTAGAAACAGGACTCAGGGAAGAGATCTCATCCGACCTTATAGCAGAATCTCTGTAGCATCTCTTCTAGGATTCACAAACAGCAGCAGTCACGCTTAAGTGCCTGGGGGCATTTTATCTGAGAACTCTGCATTCACACATCATCTCATCTGTATTTCAAGTCGCTAGTTTTTAGAACTAAAATAAATGATTAACTGCTACACTGAGTATCTCATTTGCTCACTTATTAGAAATTGGATTGTGGTTAGGATATGCTACAGTATGTGTTTGTGACAGGATCAGGATGGTATTAAAGGGTTCAAATAGATCTTTGTTTTAAAAACATGTAATTCTAGGAAAAATAAATTTCTTAGTCTTACTTTTGTGAATTAAGAAAAGATGTATTTTAAGAGTTAAAATTCAGACACTTCTGAATGCCTTTTTATCAAGTAAAAACATTTTTCCTTCTTGATTTCAGTATTTAATATTCAGTGTACCCTACTTTTATTTTATTTTTTTTTTTTTTTTTTTTTTTTTTTTTTTTTTTTTTTTTTTTTTTTATTTTTTTTTTATCTTTTCACATTTATAGAGAGAAATTATCTTTTTGTCTTCAGTGCATAGTTATTTCTATTTTACTTTTTGACAGATAGAGAGAGAGACAGAGACAGAGACAGTTAGAGAACCAAACTGTGGGAACTCCCCAGTTCAGCACGTGGGTCCTGCCTGGGCCGGAGCCGGGATTCGATCCTCGGTC